>JAJIBD010011756.1:0-60668 GCA_021461705.1 Cryptotis parvus
GTGGGTGGAGGGAGCTCTTGCTGATCTCTGTTGGGGGAAATCTGAGACAAACTGCTAGTCTTTCATCCCCCTATCCTTTCAAAGGGAACCTAAAATTTGTTTCTAAAGCAAGAGCAGATACTTCTCACGAGCCACCACCTGTACTGAACCCCCCAATTGATTTATTGGTTTGAGAAATCATTAAAGGTGCAACCATAAAGTTTTCTGGGGCATGAAGTAGCAGGTGTGTGACATCTTCACAGGGTCATAGACACTTCAGGCCTGCTTCAAGATGGGCAGTGCTAGGGCCGGAGGACAGTACTGCAGGGTGTCGGGGCCCTGGCCAGCAGCCCCCGGCACAAATGAGAGAGACCTAGATCTTGCTGGACTTCATCCCTGCGAAAAGAAGATAGAAAAACATGGGAGAAGCTTCTGCCTTGCTGCTGCTGAGGAAGGAAAGAAAGAAAGACACCAACATAAGAGCAGTTCTGGAGAGCAGTTCCTGTTTACTGAACATAGCTTAGGCCTTTTACACAAATTTTCTGGGTAGAGGGGTATCACTTGTATCGCTTGTCTTCCTGTTGTTCATTGATTTGCTCGAGCGGGCACCAGTAATGTCTCAATTTGTTGGGAATGAGGCCCACTATTGTTACTGTCTTGGGCATATGAACTACACCACAGGTAGCTTGCCAGGCTCTGCCAAGGCTCTGGGTTTTCCTATGTCAGACCATCAACCACCCAGGGCCCACTGGGCAGAGCCCTGGGTGTAGACAAGCCTGCCTCCTGTCTGCCACCTGCCAAAGCAGCCGGGCACCTCAGCCACACCTGTAACACCTCAAGGGGCAGGTGGCAGGAGGGTATTGGGGTACAAAGCACAAATAGCATCCTGAGCCATTGCAGCAAAGTATTCAGAAGGTCAGGCACACATCCTGTCCTGTAAACAATGTTTTTCTCTTGTGGATGTAAACATTTGGGCTTTTGGAAGTTTTATTACCTTGGAAACAGAGCCCACTTCTGGATCCCACCCTTAGGGCCTTATGGTGGGAAAGAGCCAGGCCCTAAGACTAGTTGCTTAGTGCCCAACACAGGGAGGGCGTTTGCCTTGCATGTGACTGAAGCGGGGTTCAATTCCGGCATCCCATATGGTCCCCCAAGCACCACCAGGAGTAATTCCTGAGTGCAGAGGCAGGAGAAACCCCTGAGCATTGCTGGGTGTGACCCAAAACAAACAATCAAAAAGACTGGCGATGCAGCCCTATCTGGGGAAAGGGAAGCAGATCCCTAGTCCTTAGCCCAGATCTATAAAGCCATAATGCCCGGGAGCTCGATTAAGGAACAGCTGCAGGGCGGGCTGAGAGGGCTGAGACAGGCTGCCCTGCGGGGGAGCTCCGGCTTCACGTGGATGCTCACGGTCCCCAGCATTGTGCAGAGGACACCTGAGCAGGAACAGGTGTGCGGCCAGAGTGACAGTACAGCGGACAGGTGCTTGCCTAGACGAAGACTGACCTTGGTTCAGCCCCTATGCTGTAGACAGCAGGAGTGATCCTTGAGCACAGCCAGGAGCAGCCCCGCTGAGTGTGGCCCTAAACCTAAAAAGAAACAGAAACAGAGCAGCACCCACAGCCCTGCGCCCTCTGCCCTCTCCCCGCCACCCCGGTCTCCTTTTTCCCCTCCCTTCCCTCTGTTGAAGGGGGCTGCACACAGGCCTAGCTGTTGTTGTGCACAGAGCACTGGGCGCGGGGCAGTGCGGGAGCTGTGGCGCTCACACACGTGGCCGCAGTGGTGGGTGAGGACTGCTCCCCTTTAGCTACAGACGTGTTCGCCCTGAGGTCACTCTCTGAGGAGTACTCCGCAAGGGTCGAACAGCTGCCACCGGGCACCGGGATCTCAGAGAGACAGCAGAGTTGCCAGAATGGTCCTTGACACACGCCCATGGCACCCAGGGTCAAACTCTTGGCCTTAGGATTTATTGTTTGGGGGGTTTCTCCTGGCTCTGCACTTAAGAATTACTCCTTACAGTGAGCAGGGGAACGTATAGGATGCCGGGGCTCTAACTCAGATCAGCTGCATGCAAGGCAAATGCCCTGCCCGCTGTCCTACGGCTCGGCCCTCTTGCTTGCAAGGCAGTCAACTTAGCTCTCCACCCCCACCTCAGATCAGCTACTTTGACCTGGTCCTGGGCTTTGTATAAATGGAAGCAAACAGTACACACTGCTCCTTTGACTCCTGCTTCTTTCTCTTAGGCCCAGCTGGATTCTGGCACCCCGTGGAAGAGACTGTCCCTTCGCACCGCTGTAGGACGCTCCTCGGTGTGGCTGCACCTATTCATCCCACTGACTGGGATGCTGGCGCGGTCCGACGCAGCCCACTCGTGCTCTGAGGGTGTTTCAGCACATGTCTATTGGCTCCGATGTTCCTAGGGAGGAATTTGGGAGCACTGCCTGTTAAACGAACTGAGTGTTGAAAGTAGGTAATGGATATGCATAATAACCTTTCAGTATCTGTATAGCAAATCATGATGTCCAAAAGGAGGGAGGGAGAGAGAGAGAGAGAGAGAGAGAGAGAGAGAGAGAGAAGTGCCTGCCATAGAGGCAGGAGGGGGTGCAGGGGGGGGAACTGGGGACATTGGTGGTGGGAAATGTACACCGGTGAAGGGAGGGGGTGTTGGAACATTGCATGACTGAAACCCAATCATGAACAATTTTGTAATTGTGTATCTCATGTGATTCAATTAAAACACGTGATTCAATTAAAAGTAAATAATTTTTTTTTTTTTTTTAATTTTATTTTATTATTTCCCCCAAATATTATTACACCATTTTAGACATACAATTGAAAGATGCTCATGTAGAGTTTTGGTTCTACAGTGTTCCAACACCCATCCCTCCACCCAAACCCATCTCCCATCACCAATGTCCCCACCTCCCTCCCCTCCCACACCTCAACTACTTGGTGGGTTCTGTATGTCATTTCTCTCCTCTTTATCTCTCCCTCCCCAAACTTTCCTGCTCTTCGTGGAATGCAGTGCATTAAAAGACATTACTGTTTCCACTATTTTAATGGCCGCGACCTGGGCTCGAACTGGTTTTGCTCTGTTAATCTGGTCGTGAGGCAGTTTCCCAGCGTCCGGACAGCGAAAGTGGTGGCTAGTGTGATGGGCGGAGTCTCATCCGGCTGCTTCCGGGACCCCCAGAGGTGACGGGCCCACTCCCAAAACCCGTCTGCCCTCCTGGGGGTCCCCTATTCAGCTGGGCCCAGGGCGAGCCGAGTTCCAGCCTCCCCCAGCCGCTTGTGAGCCTCTTCATGTTATGGCCGATGGCCCCGGGCAGCTCCTGGGGGGGGCCACCAGGCTCGACAAAATGGAGAGGGGAATGGCCGAACCCCTGACTCCATCTGACGAATTCCCAGTGATTCCCGCTTCTGGGAGCCGCCTACCTGGGCTCGAACTGGTTTTGCTCTGTTAATCTGGTCGTGAGGCAGTTTCCCAGCGTCCGGACAGCGAAAGTGGTGGCTAGTGTGATGGGCGAGTCTCATCCAGCTGCTTCCGGGACCCCCAGAGGTGATGGGCCCTAAATAAAATTTTTTTTTAAAAAGACATTTGCAGAAGAAGATAAGGGCATATTTCTCTTCCTTATTTCTGTCTGACATAGCAGTCTGCAGATTTGGCAAAGGACGCAGACTTGGAGAGTTCTGTGAATCCACAGCAGTCAGAAAGTTTAAACATCCTGGGGCTGGCATGACAGTACAGCGGGGAGGGTGTTTGCCTTGTATGCGGATGACCGGGTTCAATCCCCGGCATCCCATAAGGTTCCCTGAGCACCATCAGGAGTAATTCCTGAGTGCAGAGCCAGGAGTCACCCCTGGACATGGTTGCCCCAAAACAAAATAAATAAATAAATAAAAGTTGCAAAAGAACCAATGGAGAGATATGAGAGGTGCAGGGAAGCAGGAGACACAAGGTGGGGAGGTTAGGGCCGACCCAGGGCCTGGAATTTGGAGTGTGTGTGTGTGTGTGTTGGGTGTGTTGGGTGTGTTGGGTGTGTGTCTGGGTGTGTGTCTGGGTGTGTGTTGGGTGTGTTGTGTGTCTGGGTGTATGTCTGGGTGTGTGAGGTGTGTCTGGGTGTGTGTCTGGGTGTGTGTTGGGTGTTTCTGTGTGTCTGGGTGTGTGTTGGGTGTGTGTGTCTGGGTGTGTGTCTGGGTGTGTTCTGTGTGTTGGGTGTGTGTCTGGGTGTGTGTCTGGGTGTGTGTTGGGTGTGTGTCTGGGTGTGTGTCTGGGTGTGTGTCTGGGTGTGTGTCTGGGTGTGTTGGGTGTGTTCTGTGTGTTTGGTGTGTGTCTGGGTGTGTGTCTGGGGTGTGTGTTGGTGTGTCTAGGTGTGTGTCTGGGTGTGTCTAGGTGTGTGTCTGGGTGTGTGTCTGGGTGTGTGTCTGGGTGTGTGTCTGGGTGTGTCTGGGTGTGTGTCTGGGTGTGTGTGTTGGGTGTGTGTCTGGGTGTGTTGGGTGTATGTTGGGTGTGTGGTGTGTTGGGTGTGTGTTTGGGTGTGTTGTTTGGTGTGTTGGTATGTCTGGGTGTGTGTCTGGGTGTGTGTTGGGTGTGTTTAGGTTGTGTTGGGTGTGTGTCTGGGTGTGTCTGGGTGTGTGTGTGTGTCTGTGTTTGGGTGTGTGTCTGGGTGTGTGTCTGGGTGTGTGTCTGGGTGTGGGCAGGGGCACTCCTTGTGTCAGCCTCAACCTTTCAGCATAAAGAAACAAGACAACTGAGGAGGAGTGGGCAGGTCCAGGGTCTCAGGCAGGGGGGGGGAAAGGGTCTGAAGTAGGGCGCGGTCATCAGCCCAGCTGTGGGATGGAGTCAGTGACTTACGATTTTGTGGCAGAACAGGAATCGCAGGAATTCCGTGTCCTAGAGGCAGCAATCCACACGTTTGTGGCGCCACCTGCTGGACTAAGCCCCCACGACAGCCTCCATCTCCAGCAGACTGGGACTCCCAGGGCCTCAGCCGGTCTTGACCTGAGGTTCCCAGGATCTGGAGCTGGTGTAGCCAGATGCTCGTATGCTGGAAGCTGGTCACACACTAACACTAAACCCCAGCCACAGTGGAGCTGTTTCCACTCAAGTCCACTGTCCTCACATGCGCGTCCGAAACAGGCTGAGGATCCAGGATCATCCTCTAAAAGGGAGGGGCGGCCAGAGCAATAGCACAGCTGGGAGGGCATTTGCCTTGCAAGTGGCCGACCCGGGTTCGATCCCCACCATCCCATATGGTTCCCCAAGCACCGCCAGGAGTAATTCCTGAACGAAGAGCCAGGAGTAGCCCCTGAGCATTGGCGGATGTGACCCCCCAAAAAAAAAAATAAAAGGGAGGCGGGCTGGGACAGGGTCTCTGAACCTGTGGCCAAGGCCCTACCCCTGGGCTCCTCCAACCCTCTGAGCAGGCCCCAGGAGGGGAGCACAGAACCACGAGAACCCCCGTGAGCCCTCTGCCTCCCAGGGCAGGTTCACGCCAGCCGCGCTTTGCTCATTCCCTGCCCAAACCTGTTCTAGATTCCGTCACCACCTTCCCTGAAGGCTGCCACCACCTCCCACCCACCAGCTCGGCCAGGGCTCCCGAGAAGGTGCCGAGCGAAGGCTGGCAGGCAGGAGCGGCCATGGGTGACGCTGCCGTGGAGGGCCCAGTGCTCTACCAGAAGCTGCAGCTATGGGAGTCCAGCCTAGAGGAGGAGGAAGAGGAGGAGGTCTCAGAGCTCCTGGTTCCTGACCCCTGGAGACGGCAGGAAACCCCTGGGTGAGTCGGGGAGGGCTCTGGGCACCAAGGCCCAAGGCTGGCAAGTCCCTCCCTCCGGAGCCCCAAGAAGGCGGGTGGGGAGAGGCTGGTCACCCAGGGCTTGGCGCTGCTCCAGGAATGTTCAGGTTGAGTGGGGGCAAGGCTGGGCCATGGCCTAGCCTGGGCCAGTCCACCAGGAGTCTGGGCGCTGAGGGGTCATTTGTCCAAGGTTGGCCCTGCCCCCACTTCTGCGTCAGGAGGCACCTGCTGGGCAGGTTGGGATCTGGCCACGCTGGCTGAGTCCTGTCCCCAGCTCCCTTCAGCCCCACTCGCCTTGCCCAGACCCCCTCCAAGCTGACTCGGTTTCTCAAAACTTTCTTCCACTCCATGCATGCATTTGCCTTTCTTCTCTTGCCAACAAAACAGAATGTTTATTATTTGGGGGGTGGGGTGGGGTGGGGGAGGTTGGTCCATACCTGGAGGTGCTCGGGGCTTACTCCTGGCTCTATGCTCAGGAGTAACTCCAGGTGGTGCCCAGCTGGGAATTGAACCCACCTTGACCACCTGTAAAGCAGGCGCTTTACCCCGCCCTATCAAGTCGGGCTCTTCTGCACGCTCCTCCCTGGAGTTCACTTGGGGCTCGTGGGTGCCGGCGCTGGCTCTGGCTCAGGCTCACCCTTTCTGCAGGAGCCAGGCTGGTCTTCCTGGGACCTGGCCCAGAATAGCCGCTGCCCTGCTGCTGCTCATCGTGGTCTTCTCCCTGGCTGCAAAGCAACTGCAAGCCAGAGGCCCCCTCCGGCACCCCTGGGCTCAGGGGCCCCCTCCACGCAGTGGACACACCCACCGCCCGGAGTCTACCACCATGGAGCCGTCATCAGTCCTGCAGGTCTGGGCTGAAGCCCACGGGGGAGGGCCGGGCTGGCTCAGTCCCTGTCCCCCTATCACGGTCCCTTCCTCGCTACAGCCCCGTGTTCCCACCTGGCCCGGGAGCTCCTTGCTGCAGGGGGCAATGTTGTAGACGCCGGAGTCGGAGCAGCTTTGTGTCTGGCAGTGGTGCACCCTCATGCTACGGGGCTAGGTCAGTGATCCCCGACCCCTGCTGCGACCCCAAGGCCAAACCTGGGCAGTGACCAGGATCTCACACAGCTGGTGGCCCTCACCTCAGGGGTGCCTGCTGAGGTTGGCAGCCTCCAGCCGAGGGGTGCTGCGAGGTTCCAGCTCCCGGGAGCTTGAGCTCTGATGCCTGGTGACTGGCCCTCTCCAGGCCTTCTCTGTAGCTCCCAGGCTAAGCGGCTACCTCCTCCCCTGAGGCTGCCATGGGCCCCAAGCCCCATGTGACCCCTCTGTCTTCCCCCAGGTGCCTTGTTCTGGGGGCTCTTCCACAATAGCTCCTCTGGCAACACAAGCGCCCTGATGCCAGGCCCGACCCAGACACTAGCCCCCGGCCTGGGGCTGCCCTCGGCCCTGCCTGGCCTGGCCTTGCTGCATGCACACTTCGGACGTCTGCCCTGGTCGCACCTGCTTGTGGGCCCTGCCACGCTGGCCCAAGAGGGGCTTCCTGGTGGACACAGCCCTAGCCCAGGCTCTCGCAGCCCGGGGTGCAAAAGGCCTTTGTCCACTGCTTTGTCAGCCCGATGGAAGCCCCCCTGGGCCCTGGAGCCCAAGCCACCAACCCAGAATTGGCAAAGGTGCTCCCGCAGGGCAGCACTTGCCCCCCAGCCCCGAGCTTGCCGGGGATGCCCTGCTGAGTTATCTGGTCAGAGACCTGGGCCTGGGGGCGCCCCCAGCCGGGCCCCCTGCCCACCTTGCAGCCAGCTCTGCCTTTACCTGTGCAGGGGGCCTCCTGCTGACCACCCCCAGCCCTTCGGCTGGCCCCGAACTGCTGGCATTGCTAGGGGCAGCCCTCCACACAGGGGGCCCAGGCCTGCCCCCTGCCCCCCCACAAGCTACTGCATCCCCAGGACTGTTCTGGCCACCGTGGACAGCAGCGGCTCTGTGCTCCTCCTTGCCTCCTCACTCAACGGTTCCTTTGGTTCTGGACATCTGTCCCCAAGCACTGGGGTTCTGCTCAGCAACCTGGTGGCCGGGTCTGCAGCTCCGGCCTGGGCCTGCCCGCTCATCTTCCGGGACAGCTCAGACGACACAGAAGCCGATGTGTTGGGGCTGGTGGCTTCAGAGAGCCCCACGATGAACACAGCCATGATGGGTGCCCTGCTCAGCCACCTGGCTGCATCTCAGCCCCAACCCCACCACCAGCATGGGCAGGGACAGACAGCGAACCCCCACATGTGTGGCCAGGGGACCCTGCTCCAGGTGGCAGTCCATGCGGAACATGTCCACGTCTCCAGCGTCCCCAAAGACTGCTGCCCCTTTGCAGGGTTATAGAGGCCGGAAAGTCTGGCATGGGTGAGGGGTCTTCAGACCGGAAGGACAGGCGCTGAACAGGCCCAGCAGCCCTGGGTTACACGGAAAGCGTTCATGGATCCTCTGGTCACACAGGCTGGGTGCTCCATCTCTGGCCGGGCCTGGACATCTGGCTGTTAGAAGATCAGGAGGAAAGTACTCCAGGGCCTGGGCTCAGGGCAGAGTTGAAGAAGCTCCTGCTGAGCCTCTAGGCTCGGAGAGCAGCACAGGGAAGTACCTGGGCTGTTATTGGCCTCCGTGAGGGCAGACCACCTTCTGCTAATCTACCCAGCTAGACTGAAAACAAAATAAACCTCAAGTCTCCTGGCAGCCAAGAGCCATTCCGCCTCCTGGTTAATTTCCACCCGCCTCAGACACACCCCACCCTCACCCCCTGCTTCCACCACACCCAAGAAGGCAGGGCCTGGCAGGTCCCAGCTCCCCCACTCTGCTCACCTTCTGCCCCCAGACCACCCTACACACAAATTAAGTCTTCAGATGCCGCAGATAGACTGCAGAGAGAGAGAAAGGGGCTGAGCGAGAGAGTAGGAGGGGCCCCAGGGGTTCATAAAGGGCTAGAGGGGAAAGTGAGGAATTTAAAAGCCAGGCTTGGCCTTCGCTCCCCTGGCGGAGGGAGACGCTCTCTGCACTGCGTCCCTCCGGAGCAGGCTGCTGGTTAGTTGCTCCTCCCTAATTCCCTTCCCTTGCGAAGGACATCTGACTTTACAGAACACCTGATCCTACCCACCACTACCGCGGCAGCTCCCCTAGCCACACACACACACACACACACACACACACACACACACACACACACAGAAACCTTTTCCCCACCTCAAGATGGGTACGAACATTCACCCAATTATTTCAGCTGAAAATCTTGCACCTCTCTCCCTCTTGCCCACATTCGTTACCGGTACCAACCACCTCCAAATTAGCCCCAGTGTGGATTTTGGTGTCTGTGCAGTGCTGTTTTGGTTTTGGGGTCACCTCTAACGAGGATGAAGCGTTGCTCCAGGCTGTGCTACAGGCAAGGCCCTTTGAGCCCCAACCTGAGCCGCTCTCATGCCACTCCTGTGATCTGCTATTGCCTCTGCTTGGGTTCTCCCGGCTTTGGTCTAGGGCTCCTGCCATCCACTCCCCACATAGCCACCGGAACGTAAACTGAAAACCGGGACCCTAGAGATAGTCCAGTGGGTAGAACTCTTACCTTCCACATGGTTAACCCGAGTTTGATCTCCAGCATCCCGTATGGCTGAGCACAGTCAAGAGTGATCCCCTGAGCATCATCGTTGGTGTCTGATGAAGGGGGCTGGAGGGATAGTACAGTGGGTAGGGTGTTTGCCTTGCACAAGGCCGACCCAGGTTCGATCCCGGCATCCCATATGGTTCCCATAGCACCACCAGGAGTAATTCCTGAGCACAGAGCCAGAAGTAACCCCTGATTAAGGCTTCCCCTGGTATAAAACCCTCCCATACATGGCTATAATTCATGTTCAGTGAAATAAATCATAAGGAAAAGAGCGAATGCTGGATTTTCTCACCATGTAAATAAAGAACCGAGAGGGGTAGGACACTTGTGAATGAAAACAAACCTGGCGGGACAACAGGACTAAGGCTAGTGAGGAGTGGGGGAGGAAGGGAGATCGGGGAAGTGTTGTGGGGTGCCCACCGCAAGAAAAGACTCCACACAGATAAGAGAAGAAATTAGAAAGGTTTTATTGCAGACCGTACTCAGCTGAGGGCTCACAAGCTGGGATCCCTCCTGGGCTTGGAGCCTGGAACAGTGTTCCCTCTCAGCTCATATGGACCTGAGTAGACTGGGATTCTGGGTCCAGCTGTCCCAAATGCGGTTTAGGAGTCTCTGCAGAAGCCACAGCTCCACAGAAATGGAGCATTAGCGGTTAGGCTAGTTTGCAGGGTGTGCTAGCTTAAGCAGCCTCTATTTTCCTTGTAAGAGTAATTTCCTTTTTCTTTTTGGGTCACACCCAAGTACGGCCAGAAGTAATTCCAGAGTGTAGAGCCAGGAATGGCCCCTGGGCATTGCCAGGTATAACCCCAAAAAGCAAAATAAATAAATAATAATAAAATTAAGGGACTTTTTTGGGGGTCACACCCAGCAATGCTCAGGGTTACTCCTTGCTCTGCAGTCAGGAATTACTCCTGGCGGTGCTCAGGGTACAATATGGGATTCTGGGGATCGAACCGGGTCAGCTGAGTGCAAGGCAAATGCCCTACCTGCTGTGCTATTTTGTTTTTAATACATAAATCAAGCGCTATAATTCTTCACAAATTAATGAGGTAAACAGTTTCTGATTCCACTTAATGCCACCCTGATGAAGCATAGACTATTTCTAGCACCCACTGAACTCCTTCTACAAAACAAAATTCTACATTTTATAATCACTGTCTGTTCTTAAACTTTATGTAAAACAGTCATTTGTATGCAATCTGAAACATTTTAGGGTTTTTTTATTTTTTTGGGTCACACCTGGCGATGATCAGTGGTTACTACTCCTGGCTCTACAGTCAGGAATTACTCCTGGTGGTGCTCGGGACCATACGGGATGCTGGGGATTGAACCCGGATGGCCTCGTGCAGGGCAAACGCCCTACCCGCTGTGCTGTCGCTCCGCCCCAGATTCTTTTAATTCATTGTGTAACTTTAATTTATTATTTGTGTCTCTGGTATTCCTTCATGTTGTTTCGTGTACCAGTATGTTCTTCCTTTAAATTACCACATAAGATAACATTGATAGCTGTAAAATACAAGACATGCGTTGACCTCTGACCCTAGTTCCTGAATCAAGACTCCAAAACTCTTGTAAATTCTTCAGAAATAGGAAAGTGGGTCTTTCCTGCCATTGACAAGACTCTGATTGGGCTCCTGACGGCCCAATCAGAGTCGGGATGGAGGTTGGTCACAGGAAGGACTAAGACTGCAATCTTGCCCCCTATTCTCCAGAGAGGGGAGAGGGGTAGAAATTGGGTTAATAATAGCTCTTGCCTCCATAAAAATAGTATGCGTTTGGGGAGCTTCCAGGCCAGGACGGCGCTTTCCAACCAAGAAGGGGCAGAAGCTCCTGTTCTAGGGACTCATCTAAGTCTTCCGATGTATGTGGATCCTTTAATAAACTGGTAAACGTGCTTCCTCCAACACCAAGCCATAAAAAAGACTCCTACGAGTTTTCATCACATTCGAATTAAAATCCAGCACTGCCAGGAGTAATTCCTGAGTGCAGAGCCAGGAGTAACCCCCGAGCATCGCCGGGTGTGACCCAAAAAGCAAAAAAAAAAAAAAAAAAAAAAAAGAAATCCAAACTGCATAACAGGTTGACCCCGCCCCCGCCCCGCCCCCGCCGGGGAAGCCCCACCCGCCCCGTGAGGACACGCCCCCCGGACGTCCCGCCCCCGGGAAACCCCGCTCTGGGAAGCCCCGCCCCACCCCTAGACGCCACGCCCCGTGAGGACACGCCCCCCGGACGCCCCGCCCCTGTCCCGCCGAGCTCCTCCCGCACGACCCGCGCTGCCCCACGCATCCTGCTCCAATGCGCATGCGCAGGGACTTGACCTGGAAGTGGTAGTGTGCGGAACCCACGTGTTGGCGAGCATGGCGGGCCGGGAGCGTGTGGACGGCTCGAACACCATGCCTCCCGAAGAGGAGATGAAGAACGGCCACCGGCCTGTCGACCGCCGTGGCCTGCTGCAGCACAGCCGCGAGTTCCTCGACTTCTTCTGGGACATTGCAAAGCCGCAGCAGGAGACGCGGCTGCAGGCCACGGAGAAGCTGCTGGGCTACCTGCGCACCAGGCCGAAGGTACGGGGTGGCAGGGAGCGGGCTCCGAACCCGGCAGGGGCATGGCGGCGGGCCCCCGGGCCGTGCGGAGGGCGCGGGGCGGTTCTCGCCGGTCAGCCGACGGCTCGCTTGGTTCCGCAGGGGCCCGAGATGCAGTACGCCCTGAAGCGCCTCATCACCGGACTCGGAACCGGGCGAGAAACGGCCCGGCCCTGTTTCAGCCTGGCCCTGGCGCAGGTGAGTAGGCTCGGGACGGCGCTCAGCGGTTTAGGAACGGTGAAGACTGAGGGCAGGTGGGTTCTTCCGAGGGAGAAGGTGGATATCTGAGCCCCTGTTCCCAAAGAAGCCAGGGGAGGGTGGGAAGTTGAGTGAATCTTCTTGTAAGGGGTAAGTTTTCATCCTTTCGGGGACATTAATTGGGAGCAGTAAGCTTTGGGGTAGATCGCCTTACTCCGATGGTTACGGGTCCTGTCCCCTAAGGGACCGGGAAACAAAGATACAGCCCTTTACAGTGCTCCTTAGGGCTCAGATCGGGCTGCGGGGATTGGGCGTCTGCGAGGCTGGCTCTCGCAGGTATTAAAGAAGTGCTTTCTGAAGCCTCGGCGAGCATGGCGTCAGGGAAGCCTAATTCTAGCAAGATTCCATGCCCAGAGCTGCTCAGCCCAGCAGGCCGCCGACCGGGGGAAGCAAAGGCCCAGAATCTCTAGACAAAAGTCGAAGGAAGCCAGGGAAGGAGGTCGGGTTTGTTGGACCGTGGGCACTCCCTGAGCCACTGTGTCCCTCCCTCCTCTGTCCCTACCAGCTTTTACAGTCCTTTGAAGATATTCCTCTGTGCAGCATCTTGGAGCAGATTCAAGAGGAGCACAACCTGCAGACGGTCAAGAAGGTGAGAGAGGCTCTGGGGAGACGGGCAGCTTGGGGTGAGGCGTGTGCACGGCCCTTCTCACGGGCGTCTGGGATCCTGTCGTAGGCCATGGTGAGATCTGCCCTCTTTGCAAACCTGTTTGGGGTGCTCGCTCTCTTCCAGTCGGGCAGGCTGGCGAAGGTAAGAGCTTTGGGGGCGGGAGTTGGTGGGCCGGCTTGGCGGTGACGGGTCGTTCTCTGACGGTCTGGCTCTCTGCGGGCTCCAGGACTCAGAGGCGCTGATGAAGTCCGTGCGGCTGCTGCAGACGCTGGCCCAGCACTCCAACCACCTGCAGGCGCAGCCCCAGAAGGCCCTCGTGGATATTATCTCTGAGGTACGGACTGAGCAGCAAGGGGACCGTGAGTACTGCTGTCCTTTACTGTCACGTGGAGACGCTGCAGGGAATGCGTGGACATGAGCAGCAGAGCCCCCATAGAGACAGACACGCACCTGGGTGGGATCTGTGGAGCAGTTCCAGCCCACTGCCGTAAAGCAAGTCGTGAATCGCCCAGGGCTGGAGAGGTAACACAGCAGGTCTTAAGAGCTTGCCTTGCATGTGGTCGATCCAGGTTTGATCCCTGGCATCCCATGTAGTCCCCCCTAGCAATGCCAGGGGGTAATTTCTGAGTCTAGAGCCAGGAGTGACCCCTGAGCATTGCCGGATGTGCGTGCCCCCTACCCAAAAAAAAAAAGTACATGCCTCAGTTCAGAAACACCAAGCCGTTATCTGAGCCTTCAGTGAGTTGAGTTGTAATCTTTTTACCCCTGAACAGTCTTATCAAAAATCTCATTTCCTGAAAGTGGGATTGTAGCTCAGCGGTAGAGCACTTGCCTTGCATGTGTGAGGCCCAAAGTTCGATCCCTGGGACTGCAGGAAAATTTTTTTTTAAGGCAGACATTGGTGCCAGGGAGGTAGTACAGTAAGTAAAGTGCTTGTCTTGCAGTCAGCGTAGATTTGATTCCAGGCACCACTAAGGGTGACCACTGAGCACAGAGCCAGGAATAGCCTGAGCTCCAGTTGTCTGAAACTGAATAAGGCAAAGCGCAGTGAAGCAAGGCATAGTGCTGCGAGTGTGCACTCTGCCGTGTTTCCCGCTAAAAAGGCAAAGGAAGCCAGCTTGGGCTTTGAAGTGCTCCTCAGCAGCCAAGGGAAGCACAGAAGGGCCCGGCTTTGGATCCCTGCTCTCTGCCTCGGGCTCCTTATATGGGAAATGATTGTTCCGTGGGAGCCAACCAGCCCCAGCCCCCACCCCCCAGATCTGCGGTTAAAAAGCAGTCCCAAACCACTTACTGTCTCTGGGTGCTTGTTGAACTTTGTTTGCTGGGGCTTGGGGCTTTGAGCCTTTAACAAATGTCCCGTTTCGCTTAGCAAGCCAGGCTGTGACTGTCCCCTCTGCAGGACTGGCAAGTGGGACAGGCCCAGCAGACTGGCCCTACAGAGACAGAATCTCGGGGTGCTGTAAGAGCCAGTCCACTCAGTGTCTCCCTGCCCCAGGTGCCCGTGGCCATGCTGAAGGAGATCCTGCCCAACGCTCCTCGCGGGCGGCTTGGATTCAGTGCTGAGCTCCCCGAGTGCCTGGCGCTCTTCATCCTGGCTCGGCAGAAGGTGCCGGTGAAACTCAAGAAGCTGATGGGGCCCGTCGACCTGTTCTCGGCCGAGAATGTCCCCAGGTATGAGGAGATGGAGGCGGGTGATTCTCTGGGCTGCACCTGGCCCTGGGAATGCTGCCCTGAGCACCCTGGCCTTCGCTGCTGGGTGTCCCCCTGAGCCCCCGCTGCCCGCCTCCTCAGGCTGGTGGATGTGCTGAAGACAGCTGCTGCCTCTGTGAAGAAGGGCGCCAGCTGCCCCCGTGGCCCTGGACCTGTTGCGCCTGGCGCTGCGGGAAGACAAGTTCCCCTATTCTGGAAGGACGTCATTGAGCAGGGGCTGCTGAAGATGCGCTTCTGGCCGGCCAAGTGCGGGGGGTGCTGGTGTCTCCTTGTGGGAGAGCGGGGCCAGGCTGCGGAGACACCCAGTGCCCTAACCTAGCCCTGCCTGCACCCTTTAGCTACCTGTGCTTCCGCCTCTTGGGCGCCAGCGCTGCCTCTGCTGTCCACGGAGCAGCTGCAGCTGGTGGTACGGGAGACTTGGCCCCGGTGCTGGCGGAGAACATGATGGCGTCCAAGGTGGGCTTCCCGGGGCTTTCTGCTGAAGGGGTGGGGCTCGGCTCGGAGAACATGATGGCGCCCAAGGTGGGCTTCTCCGGGCTGCTTTCTGCTGAAGGGGTGGGGCTCGGCTTGGAGAACATGATGGCGTCCAAGGTGGGCTTCTCGGGGCTGCTTTCTGCTGAAGGGGTGGGGCTCGGCTCGGCCAGCGGGGGCGGGACTTGCTGTTAGTCCCTGGACACGGGCCTTCCTGCCCGCAGGATCTTCGGGTAGCCTCTGCTCCGTGCCCAGCCCTTCTCGTCCCCATGTGAACTGAGTGTGGGCAGGGTCGGTCATTGTGCATCAGGCCCTCGGCGGGACGTGCCAACAGCATGCCCCTTCCCCTCAGCACGCCCTCTGGTGCTACAGTGAAGCAGCGGTCACTGCACCCAGAAGAGGGAAGGCGGTGGGTCGGGCCTCCCCTGTGCCTGCCTCTGGTCTCTGAGGCCGGGAGCTGGGGGAGATACTTGAGCTCGGGGGCTCTGCACAGGTCTGGGCCACAGGAGTGCCCGTGTGTCTCCCCACTCGCCCGCCGTGTGGGCTGCCAGGGAAGTGCTGCTGTAGGGAGGGGCTGGCCGCACCTCTGCACCGCTCCAGCCCAGGCCCTGACAAGCTTTTCGTGCCTCGTTTCCTTCATCCATAAACCAAGTCACCTCTTGGCGATGGATTGTGAAGAGAAACACGCAGCCATGTGCAGACATGGAGCCAGAGGCAAGGCGCAGAGTGGACACAGGAGCTGTGGGGCACTGAGTTCCGCCCTGGCACAGGGAGCAGAGCCTGAGCCTGAGCCTGTCTGCTGCCCCTGAATGTCCGGTGCACCTGCCCAGAGTGGTGGGGATGGACGCCTGGGGCAGGGCCCGAGTCCAGGCAGAAGCTGTGGGCACAGCGCGGAGAGACTTGTGTCTGACCCCCAGCGCACCCCTGCAGCTGGTGACCCGGCACCTTGCTTGCCTTATAGGTGGAAGAACAGCTCAGATTTTTTCCAGAGATGTCCGAGTACATGAACACCTTCCTGGAAGGCTGCCGGGATGACCCTGAGCGGCAGTTAGCTGCAATGGTGGCCTTCACCTCCATCACCAACCAGGGCACGCCTGTCATGCCTTCCAACTGGCGCGTGGGGGTCCCTGAGCGCCCCTGCTCTCAAGGCCTATGTGGTCTGGCCGGGACATGTTTCTCCAGCCCAGCCTGGACTCATTGGTCGAATTCCTCACCGACAAACAGAGAAAACAGGATGAATCACTGCGTGGGTGAGGCACCCAGGTGGGAGGTGGGATATTAGGGGGGCCTGAGTCCAAAGGGTACGAAGGGCAGGACTTGAGCAGGGCTGGGCAGAGTAGCTGCTTTCGCTGTCAGACCCGCTTTCCGTGTGGTCCGCTGGAGGTTAGTTGGGGGTGCAGGTTTCCAGGCTCCAGGATGGGCCAGAGCCGCCTTGACTCAAACAGTTCTGGAAACTCCGCCCTCCCCAGGCCTCAGCGCTCTGTGTTCCGGCTCCGGAGATGGATCCTCTTCCGCCTGGTCAGCATCGTGGAAAATGGGCATGTGGAGAAGGAGGAGGCTATGATCGAGGAGGTGACCAGGTGAGCTGTGCTTGCGCACCAAGTTCCGCTAGGTGCGCAGCCAGAGAACGGGCCGTTGGCGCCGCCTTCAGGCGGGTCCTTCAGAACTAAGGGTCGGGTTCAGTGCCTCTGGCCGCCTCCTCCAGCTTCACTGCATCCTCTGCTCCTTCACCACCCAACAGGCCTCACCTGGGGCGGGAGTGATGGTGGGACCTGGTGCTGGCTGGGGTCCGAGGAAAGGCCCCTCACACACTCATTGCCAGGTCGGCTCCCTTCTGTGGCACTAACCGCAGTGGCCCGGCTTTTCGGCTCTCCCTCCTCCCAGGTTTTGCTGCTTCCATGCATTCTTTGAGACCAAGAAGCCCGAGTCACAGATCCCAGAGACCGAGCATCAGTTCTCCTTCCCCATGGACACCACAGCCCGGCAAGTGGTCGTCTCTGCCTTCTTCAGGTGGGCCACAGGGCTTGGGGGTTCCTGTGGGGGGGGGGGTGTGGGAGGCGGCCGCTGGGCTTTGAGTCCAGCCCGTGCCACTCTCCCCCACTTCCCACAGCCTGCTACAGGCCCTCAACTCCCAGTTCAAGCTTACGGGTGATCAGTCCCCAGAGAAGCAGCCGTGGCCCCACCGCCTAGTGCACTTCATGGACTTGCTGCTGAGCCACAGCCAACATGTGACCGCCCTGAGGCCCCTCACTAAGCCACAGCGCCAGGCCTGGAACCGGTGAGGGGTGCGGCGGGCTGGGAAGGGGCTGGTCCGTCGCTGGCAGCAGTGGCCTGAGAACGTGCCCCTTGGCCCCCAGGATGCTGCAGACTCTGAAGGAGTTGGAGGCACGCTCCGATGCCGAGGCTGACACCAGGGCCCAAACCAGGGCCTTCCAGCACCTGCTGCTCGTCGTGGCCATGCACCTCTTCAAGGTACGGCCCTGAAGGAGGTGGCCAGTGGAGCCCAGGGGAAACCAGATGGTGCCTCTCACTGCCACCTGCGGCAGCACTGAACAGCGGGTGGGGAGAGAGTGTGACCTCAGGGGCTCCCCTCTGGGCTGACATCACCTCTCTCTCTCTGTTGGTCCGTAGAAGTGGGGTCCCAGTCTCTGTTGAGCCCTCCACTCGCCTGAGTCCCCGGGCTGGGTCGAGAGGGGCGGCGCTCGTTTTTTTCCCTTTAATTTAGGAAGTACAAGAGATGGCCTGGACCTTAGCCTGTGAAGCCCCTCCCGGCCTGAGGGGAGGGGAGGTCCTGTTCTGTCCGTTCATTGCCCCACGCTCTGTCCTGCAAAGGTGTTACCCTGTACCTACTAACAGTGTCTCCAGAACCAGCTGGTGTCCCTCCCCGTTCACAGCCTCCACCCAGTAGATTGCCGCCCTCTTTGAACTCGGTGGCCTCAAAGCCTCTCCCGAGCCATGGGACTTGGAGGCTCCCCTCCCGTGCAGGCCTCTCCACCGCCCCTTCTGGCCTCTTGCTGCCAGGCTTCAGGCTTGCCCAGTCTGGTCAGTGACCGTTCGCCATAACGCCTTTCACTGTTTAGCTTTGGGCCTCTGGTAGCAGTGGGCTACTGCCTGCTCGTGCCACAGGCACACGCTGAGGGCCTAACCCTGACCCTGGAGGCTAGAGCAGGGTCTCTTGAGTGCTTCAAATGACACAGTGACCTCAGCTCCTCCCATAAGTACCCTGCTTGTGACTGGGACCCAGGGAGGTGAGACTCCATGCCTGATTTAATTAGCCCATGAAGTTCTGTTCTTCCTCTTATTCCCAGCCAGGTATGTAGGGAATAATTTAGAATTTTCAGCTCCGGAGACTAGCACCACCCGTTGGCTCCTGTGAGCTGTCCCTGCCTTCTGACAGGCGTCCTCCCCACTGTGCCCCCAGCCCCAAAGTCACTGGGGTGGTGGGCTTTATTCTCTGAGGGGCTCAGGCCGTGGCTCACTGTTGAATGTGAAGGTTTCCGGCTCTTGGGCTTCCCTGGGGTCTGCCGTGGGTCCTGCCTTCTGGCCTGTAGGGGCGTTTTGGCCTCTGCTTCCTGCTGCTTCTGGGCTGGCCCCTCGTCATTTCTGTCCCACTCTGCCCACAGTCCCCGGAAGAGAGTTGTGACCTCCTGGGCGACATCCAGACTTGTATCACGAAGAGCCTTGGGGAGAAGACCCGCCGGAGGCGCTCTAAGGCCAAAGGTGGGTCATTGCCCAGGGGACTTGGTGGGAGCCGGGTGCGGGGCGCACTGGCCCCAACAGGGACCTGGAAGACACTGTCCTGTGCTGGGCAGCTCAGCTCTCTGCCTGCTTCAGCCCCAGGAGCCGTTATGGGTTGAGGTGCTGGTGGAGATCTTGCTGGCCCTGCTGGCCCAGTCCAGCCACCTGGTACGCTTGGTGACCCGGAGTGTGTTCAGCCACATCTGTTCGCACTTGACCCTGAGGGCTCTGCAGCTCATCCTAGATGTGAGTGTTGGTGATGTGTTTCCTGGAAAGGTGGGTGTGCTGCGTGCCACCCCCTGTCTGCTGCAGCAAGGGGCCCTCGCCTACCCTGCTGCCATGCAGGCTTCTAGTGGGGGCTATGTGGGCTCGGTGCTCAGGGAGGGTCCGGAGGCCAGAGCAGCAGAAGGGTCAGCTGTGTTGTCACACAGGTGCTGAAGCCCAAGAAGAGCGAGGAAGACGAGGAGGAAGAGGAGACTGTGGTGGTCACGGACGATGCCCAGGACAAGCTCACAGAGGCTACAGAGGTACATGCCAGCAAGGGGCCGGGCAGGGCGCAGACGGGGGCAGCGGGCAGTCGTAACACCTGCCCATGCAGGCCCAGGGCTCGGACAGCGAGGGCACAGACTCCGAGGGTGAGGAGAGCGACGAGGAGCAGCGTGACAGGGATGTGGACCCAGGGCTTCCGGCAGCAGCTGATGGCCGTGCTGCAGGCGGGGAAGGCGCTGGTGAGCAGCGGAGGCGCTCCTGCCCTGTGCGTGCCCGTGGGAGGCGGGCTGCTCACGGCCCTCTGCCCTCAGGGGGTGAGGACAGTGACGATGATGATGATGGTGACCTGGACGGCAGGCCATGATGGCCCTGGACGAGAACCTGTCCAGCCTCTTCGCCGAGCATAAGCTGCGCATGCAGGCGGAGAGATGAGAAGAACAGGCAGAAGAAGGAGAAGGAGCTGCGGCTGCACTTCCAGATCAGGGGTGAGCCTGCGTGCCCCTCCCGCGCTGCCGCGCCCGCCCTCCCGCACTAAGTCCCCCTGCCCCGCCCACAGGTCCTGGACCTGATCCAGGTGCTGGTGGTCAAGCAGCCTGAGAACCCCTGGTCCTGGAGCTGCTCCAGCCGCTGCTGGACATCATCCGCTGTACCATGCGCTCCAGCGCCACCCGCAGGAGAAGGAACTCCTGCACAGGGTGGCCCGCATCTTGTGAGTGCAGACGCCTCGCGGAGGGCCAGGGAGAATGTCTGTTGCTGGGAAGGTAATTTATTGGATAGAACATCGTGGACAAGTTGGGAAGATCGAGTGTCCAGCCGATGTTGCTGGAATGTAAAAGGGCTGTGGGCCAATCCTGGTCTCCCTTGCAGCGTTAGGGGCCGCTGAGGCATTCTTCGGGAAAGACCTGGACAGACAGGTTAGCAGGGTGCGTTTCCAGGAGAGAGCAGCAGGGGGGCGCTGTGCACCGCGACAGGCTCAGCGCTGGTGCAGACAGATAGAGGCCTGCCTTCAGAGCCAGGGCACCGGGCATGGGGGGCACCATGCTGCTTGCACCGCATTGGACCTGAGGAGGGTCCTGCCTCTCAGCCTCCGCCTCCCTGTTACTCTCCTGGTATCTTTGCTAGGCGTGAGACAGGACTTGGGGCTTGTCTCTGGGGGTGCCCTGCAGAGAACCCCAGGCCCAGCCCTGCCCTTTCACCCCAGGCATGACCTGTTCCGTGCAAAACAGTTTTGCCGTGACTTGGACAACGCCGAGGAGCTGCTGCACCCCCGGCTGGCGTGGCTGGTGGAGCAGGCGGGCTGCCAGGTCGACTCCTCCATCTCCGTCTACTACTTCAATGCCTCACTCTACCTGCTCCGCGTCCTGAGGGGCAGCGCCTCCGCAAGGCCCAGACAGAGGCAGTTGGCACCGATGACTGTGCCACACCAAGGAGCCCCAAGGTGAGGCCCCCAGAGCTGGCCCAGCCCACACAGGGGAGGGAGGTGCTTCCCTGGGACCTTTTGAAGGCCCCGCGAGCTCTGCCTAAGCAGCCCTCTTTTCTGCCATCGCACCGATTCCCTTCTCTGCACCAACCTGGCCCAGGAGCCCAGCGGTTTGAACGTGGGCTTTGTGACCCCAGCTACTTGTCTGCGCTGAACTCCTTCCTGACCAGGCGCAACAGCCCCTCACGCCTTCCATGTTCCACAGCCTCTTGGCACGCCACCCGGTGAGTGGGGGCAACCCTGCCCTGTGGGCGGGCAGAGCTGCAGCCCAGCCCTCACCATGCGGCCCCTTCTTCCTTCCTCCCTAGTTCCTCTCTAAGGACTTGCTTCCTGTCGTCATCCGCCACCTGACAGGCCCCGTGCGGCCTCACCAGCAGGTGAGGTGCTTGCCGGTGCAGCCCAGGGCCTGTTTGATGTTCCATGGGGCTGGCTGCTGGCTGGGTCTCTGCAGGCCCATCCCACTGGTGCCCCCTGGACCCTGACACATACATGCTCTTTCGGGTGGCGTTTACTCTGGCCCTCTGACCTGGCCACCCTGGCCTTCCCTTGGGCATGGAGCGGCAGAAGCTGGAAGGGCAGGGCAGCTTTCCCCCCAGCAGCCATCCCTCCGTCCCCAGGACTCCTGACTCCTTCGAGCTGGTACTCTGGGCTGGAGGGCGGGAGAATGGCTGAGCCGGCCAGGGAGCCAGGAGCTGCCTGAAGTAGCAGCCTCAGACCTGTCTCCCGCACCTGCCAAGGGACAGGGCGGAGCTGCCGCGGGCTGGGCCAGACCAGAAGCGGGGGTCTCCCTAGGGTGGGCAGGCTCCTAGTCTATGGGGCCCTTGGTGTTCTGCCCACACACTGAGGGGCCCGGGGGCTGCTTTCTGTACCCAGGTCCAGGCCTGCCTGCTGCTTCAGAGGACACTGTCCATGCGGGAGGTCAGGCTGGGCTTTGAGGACGCCAAGTGGCAGCAGCTCCTTGGCCAGATCCTGTCGAAGGTCACTGAGGTAAGTGCCTCAGACCTCCCTCGCCTACCCCTCATCACTTCTGGGTGTGTAGGGCCGCCTAGGAGATGTCTGTCCCTCGAGCAAGGGAGACTCAGCCACTCCCGTTTCCCCAGAACATGCGTGTGCTGGGCCAGGCCCAGAGCAAGGCGGAGCAACAGAGGGAGCTGTCCTCCTTGGCGCTGCTCAACACGCTCCTGAAGAGCATCCAGCAAGCGGTAAGGCTGGGGTGCGGGCAGTGGGAGCCGACTGCCCCAAGCTTGGTAAGGAAGGTTCTAGATGCCACAGTGGGCAGTCACAGGCTTTGGGCTGATTCGAGTCAGAGTGCTGGAAGAGTCCGTTCCTGGGCCTGGTGACAAGGTGGGGTGCCATGTCCAATCAGAAAGCTGAGAAGGGACCAGGGTGCGGGCGGTGTTGGGAGGAGACTGCTCCAGGTGGACAGTTGCAAGGAAGGAGCCTGCCCGGGTTGCCAGGCCTGGGTGAGAGGAAGTGTAGTATGTGGAGTGGTGCTCGGGCGAGGGGCATCCTCCCTAGGCAGGGAGCATCCGGGGTGTCGGGCCATTCCCATAGTGCAGAGTTCGGGCAGTATCTGGGGGTCTATGGGGAGGTTCCCCTAGGGCGGGTTTAGGAGTCCTTAGTGTAAATGCCCGTCAGAGCTGAGTGTAGCCCAGCTTGCCAGGAGGCCGCTGGAGGAAGTTGGGGCTAGGGCTCGGGCTGCAATGGGGACAGGAGAAGCAGTGCCAGGAGGAAGGTGACCTGCAAACCTGTGTGGCAGGAGGTAACTGGGAAGGAGGAGAGGATACAGCTCGGCCACTGCCTGGGAAGAGGTGAACCTGGCCTGGTGGGGGCGTATGGAGGGGTTCTGTGGCCAGCAGCTTGTGTGCCTCTACAGGAGCTCTCACTGGACCTGAGCGGTCTCCTGGGCGTGCTGCAGAGCCAGCAGCCTGCCCTGCAGCAGAGGGAGCTCGAGGTGGGCTACAGCCGTCTCCACGACCTCTATTGGCAGGCCATGAAGTTCCTGGGAGTCCAGTAGGTCTGGGGCCCCTGGGACGGGGATGGCGGGGGTGACCGCTTGGAAAAAGGCTCCATGGAAGTGGGGGGGGGAAGAGCTGTGGCGGAGCCCGGGCCTCCACCAGCTGGGAAGAGTCGCTCCTGCCCTTGGCCAGCTGATGCTTGTTTGCTTTGCTTGCTTTCAGGCGCCCTAAGTCAGAGAAGAAAGATGCCAAGGAAGTACAAAGTGACACTGTGAGCCCCGTTAGCACAAAGCGGAAGAAAAAGGGCTTCTTGCCGGAAACCAAGAAACGCAAGAAACGCAAGGTGGAGGGTGTCCCGCCAGAGAATGATATGCCTGCTCCCCCAGTGAGGGGCCAGCCCCCAGCACGGGGAAGAAGAAGAGGAAGAGGAGGAGGAAGAACAAGGTGAACAGCCAGGGCCCAGCCCAGTCCCCAGTGAATGGGTTACCTGCCAGCGGGGATCCTCTCGCGGCTCCCCCACTGGGAGCCCGGTGCACCTGCCAAGACCCGAAACAGCCAAAGAAGAAACAGAAGCTCTCTCAGGTGAATGGGGTCTCTGCCGCACCCCCGGCTGGCCCTGCCCACAAGCAGCAGCAGCAAAAGGATCCTCCGCCAGAGGTGGTGTCGGGCAAGTCCCCACAAGCTCCTCAGCCACAGAAAAGGCAAAGTTATCTCTGGCCGGCAGGAGCCCCGGCCTCCCCCCTGAAGGGGGCCAAGAAGAAGAAAGTGCAGGCGGAGGAAGGGGGACAGCCCCTGAGTGCAGACTCTGCCCATCAGCCCCTGCGGACACCCCGGCTCGGGTGCTGCCCTCTGGCCTGAGAGCGGGCCAGCTGCCCCTGAGCGTGGCGGGGTGCGGAGCCGGGCCGTGGGAGCTGGTCAGTTCCAGGCAGCATGTCCAGGGCCTGGGCCATCTCAGTCCACAGAGGCCCGTGCTCTTGTGTCATCACATCCCAGCCCCCGATCACTGCCGCGGAGCCACCAGCCATGATTTAAATAGGTTTATTTCTCCATTTACAAGGAATATATTTGGCTTCTCTTAAGACTCTGAGATTCACAATCAGCAGCTCTAAAAAATAAAGGAGCAGTTTGGCTTCCGGAAGGAAGAGGAGCAACACTTGGACCTGGTTCTTGTACAACAAGAAAACATCGCTGGGGCCCTGTGAGGCTGGGGTGGGAGTGGGGGCCAGGCTGTCCTCTGGAGAGCCCACCCCTTGTTGGGCCCCCCAGGGTGCCCCAGCACTTGATGGGGAGTGGGCATTCCACTAGCTTACACGCCACTGAAGCCACGCCAGCCAGTAACTACAGGGCAGAGTGTTGTCTGAGCTGGTTCCTAGGGTCTCCCGCTGGTTACACGGGGCGCCCAGACCAGGCACCTCCATTCCAGCCAGTGCGCAGGGAGAGGGCTGCAGCAGAGACGCTCTCCAGGGAGGCCAGGAGCCCCAGCTGCCCGCTCCCTGGCGTGTGGCAGAGGACCGGGTGTTTGGTGACTGGAGGGCACACTTGGGGCAGGGAGCGGGCACGAGAGCAACAGTAGCTTGCTGGGTGGGGGGGAGTTGGCTGGACAGGAAGCACGGGACGACAGCTTCCTCCAGCACCCTGAGCCCTGGCGCAGCCTCACGCCCGGAAAGACCCAGCCTAGGGCTGTTGCTGCTGCATGGCAGCCAGGAGGGGTGGGCAAACCCAGGTGGGCCACCGCTGACACCAGGGCCTTCACCCCTGGTGATGTCACTTCCTGTGTGGGGATGTCCCCACCTGAGCTTCCCTTCAGGCTGAGCCGATCCCAGGCATGCAGACAAGGGAGCCTCAGAGCCTGAGGTGCCAGCTGGAGGCCAGGGCAGCCCTTTCTCTGTACGGTCTGGGAGCCATGACTTCTTCAAGGCTGCAGAGAGGGCCCTGGCCAGTGTGCTGTACGGGGAAGCACAGTCCCCCTGCCCTCACTGTCCGGGGAGGGCAGCGACTTGCCCAAAATCGCATAGGCAAGTGCCAGGCCAGGCTCTTCAGGGACACCCACCGGGGGCTGCCTTCTCCGGCGACCCCAGGGGCTCAGTGGTCCTGGGCCAGGCGTCTGTCCTGTTGTGCGGCTCCAGAGCACACTGTCTGCTAGGTTAGCTGAGGACACAGCCTCTTGGAGCCACGGCCACTCAGCAGTCCCAGACCAGAGAGGGTGGGCGCCCAGCTCTGGGTCACGCAGGAGGCTCTGGCACGGCCCAGCCAGGCTGGCCAGCCGCAGGGCACCTCCCAACCTGGGGAGCAGGGTGGGCTCTTCGTTGTCCCAGCGGCACCTGGAGGGAGGGGTAGTGAGTCAGAGGGTGCCTGGGGAGGCCCCGCTGCTGCCCTCCTTCCTTCCTAGCTGATGGGAGCTGCAGGAAACGGTCGGTTCTGCTGGGAAGCCGCAGGCTCAGGAAGGTCAGAGAAGTTGGCCAGGCACCTCTGAGATGAATGGGGCGGAGTGGGCAGTACCTGGGCAGGCTGGACCCTGGCCACTGTCCTCCATCTTGAAGGCGTGGGGCAGCCCCTACTTGCAGCTTTGCCTGTGCATTCAGGCCATGTTTCGGGAGGAAGAGCAGGACCAAGCCCAAGGACAGTGGGCTGTGGCCTGGCAGGAGCGGCTGGGGAGAGGCCGGGAGTGAGACTCCGAAACCCTGGTCTGGCAGCAGTAGCTCCGGATGCTGCTGGGGCTCTTTCCCTTTGTTCAGTGAAGGTGGGTTTCCAGGGGAATACCAAGTTTTGTTATTGTTTAATTTTTTCTGTAAAGGGGCGGTAGGCCACAGAAGTTGAGATCCTCTGTTCTAGAACATCCCTCGCGTGTGGTACTGCCTGGAGCTTACCCTGTCTCCTAACCCAGCCTCCCTGGACCTGCACTCACCGCCTCAGACTTTCACAGATGCGGGCGCTATCACCAGCTGGTTCACCCTGGGGAGAGACGGACGGGGGTCAAGGTGGCGGATCACCGGGGCCTGGCCCGGGCACGGCTCTGGCACATCGCATCGCTGGGGCCAGCTGACCGGAAGTGCTGGGCAGGGACCTCGTCAGCCCCAGGGGGAGGTGGGAGAGCCCAGGGGTAGAGAGAGAGAGAGAGAGAGTAAAGAGCAAGGAGAAGTCAGAAAATGAAGGGGGAGGAGGGGGCCCAGCTCAGAACCTCCAGGTAAAACCCAGGAAGACCGTGGCCACCCCTAACTCCCAGCCCCAAGAAATACGGCGTGACCTAGGGCTGCAGAAAGTCAGGGCCAGGACCCCTGCAGCCAAGTGGCCCACCCAGGGGCAAGTCCCCGCCTCCCGCCCTGGCCCCACTCACTGCTGCTCGGCCCTGGCGCGGTCGCTGAGGAAGAAGAGCGCCGTGGCCAGGAAGAACATGCCGCCTAGCACCACCACAAAGGGGCAGAGCATGAGGGCATAGCCCAGGCTCAGGAACTCCCAGAGCGGAGAGTCCTTGGTGCTCTGACGAATCACGTCGGAGATCTGTGGGGACGGGCGTCAGCACGGGGCCGCTTCCGGGAGCCACCCCGCCCAGCACACGCCGCACACACCCCAGCCCAGGAACTCACGAAGCCAATGAGGTAGGGGCTTCCGGCGTCCCCAGCAGGTGGGAGGTGAAGCTCTGCAAGGCCACTGCGGTGGCTCGCCTCGTGGGGATGACCACGTACTGTGGGAGAGGACGGAGGTCAGGGAGGGGCGCCTGCCTGGCCTCCGCCCCAGCACTCCTGCCCGAAATGTCCCTTCTTCCACCGCGCCTCTGCTCGAAGCCAGGCAGGGCTGAGAATTCTGCCTGGGCCTGCTGCTGGGAAGCGCAGATGGCGGTCCTGGAGAAGCTGAGGCCGGGCCTGCTCCATGACCTCTTGCCCTCACCTCCCCAGTTCACCCACCTCAGTTCCCCTCTAGAAGGGCCCGGCAAGGTCCAGGCTGACCTGGGACAGTCAGTGGTGAGGAGGGGCCCTGCCTGAAAGGGCCCCTCCTGGATACCCCACGTGTCTGTAGGCCCAAGGCAGGACAGGCCAAGGTCAGTGGAGGAGTGTGGCCAGTGCATGGTCACCGCTGTGCGGGCTCCAGCTGTCCCATCTATTAAGAGTTCTGGCCTTCCTGGACAGTGTGGAAACCCCATTTCCTGTGCTGAGGGAAGGGAGAGGCCTGGATACTGGGGGACTGCATGGCCCCATTCCTAGCATAATTAGTCACTTGGCTGTGGCACTTAGTAAACCAGGACAAGATTCCCCTGGACCCACCAGCCACTGGGAGTAGAGGCAGGGGAGGGACCCGGACTCAGACCTGCTCGCTCTCCCCGTCCCTTCACCGGGCATGTGCAGTGCCCCAGGGTCCACATAGCTGTAGCCCCCAGACCCACTGGTGGGAGACACGTGGGCAAGCGCATCAGGCGGGAGCAGGGACCCCCACATTGGCCCCAAACCCTGTGGGCCGGCGCCCCGTGCCCCAGGCCTGCCGGCTTCTCCCCAGATGTTCTTGGTGCTGCAGCCTCCTGTCGGTTCTGCCCTGACCGGGAGCCCCGGGGTGAGATCAGGTGTTCTGTACTGTGCTGACCCGCACCCACCCTGCTGCTCGTTACCAGGGCCACGGCCCTCCCAGTTCCAGCCAGGCGGCACTGTCCCGCCCAGGGACACAAGAGACACCCCTTTGTCCACAGCCAGCGGGTGTGGGGCCCATTGTTGCTGTGTGAACACAGCCTCTGTCCACCCAGCCAGCCGCAGGCGCTCAGCAGGCGTGCCTGGGACCCAGGCTGAGTTGGGTGGGGCAGAGTTCGGGCAAGCCGAGCCGGGGAGGAGAGCTGGCAGGCAGCAGCACCTCCGTGCCAGCCTGGCACCACCAGCCTCCAGGCCATGGCACGAACCTGAGCCTCCAGCCACCCCCCACCCAGCCAACCCTGCGTCCTTCCCTCTGCCTGTTCAACCCCCCAGACCTCAACATCGAGGTCACTTCCCTGCCTCCAGACTCACCTGCCCTTCCTCCCCCACCCCGCCCCAGTATTGCTAGCCCTGACCTCCGCCCCTTCTCTGCCCTAAGAGGTCAAGAGACTGGGGGCAGTCCGAGGCAACCATGTCTCACCATGAGGATGTCGGCGGTGATGGCCCAGTTAGAAAACAACAGCGTCTCCCGACAAAGATACAGACCTACAGAGACCAGAGCAGAGCCGTCAGCAACTCTCCATACCCCAGGCCCGCACAGCTGGCGGCTGGAGCCCCCAAGCCTCCCGGAAACCTCCCTGGGGTCTGCGTCTCCCCCATAGTCAGGCTCTTGCGGGATTTGTGGGCTTCATGTCCATCGCGCCAGTGGCCCCTCAGAGCTCTGGGCAGGCCAACTGCATTTCTCATTCCAGAGCCCCCTCCCTGCACTCACATAAGCCCCCACGATGCTGCTCTTGGCGGCCACAAAGATGAGGCAGATGAAGATGGCGGAACCCAGCATGCCCACGGCGCACACCAGGGGGTCGGCCCTTTGCGTCCGCAGGCGGCACCAGCGTGTGGCTCCGCCCCCGTGACCACACCCAGGAAGCCTGTGAAGCAGGTGATGGCCCCGAAGATCAGGCTGTGGGGACAGAAGACAGGCAGGGTGCGGTGAGGGGGGCCTGGCACCCCTGCCCCCCGTCACCCCGTTTCCGCCAGCTGCCCTGCCCAGCCCACCTGTCCTTGGCCCGCAGGGCGGGCTGCTGCAGGTCTCCGCCGTCTTCTGCACGACCTGAGCGCGGTGCAGGTAGAGGGGAATCCACATGCCCAGGGCCCCGTGGCAAAGGACACCGCTGATGTGGCCAGGGATGAGAAGACGTAGCTGCGGCTAAGGCGGGACGAGAAGGCGTAGCTGTGGCTGAGATGGGGGGCCCGGAGCCTGCAGCCAGCAGGGGCATCCCCACATCAGGGCCCCCAGCCTGCCTGCTGTCCCTTACCTCTGTGGACAAAATACGGAACACGAAAGGCCACAGGGCGCTGGCAGGCTAAGTAGAGAGAGTGGCTGAGGGTGCTGGGGGGTGTCGTCTCATCTCAGCAGCCCCCTTCCCACCAAGCGCCCCCAACACCCAGCAGCACTCACTTGCGGATCAGGGCCTTCATGTCCCGAAGCCATGAGGTCCGAGCCTTGAGCTGCCCCCCGAGCTGGTCAGCATGGCCTCGCTTAGTGGCTGGGACCAGGACGAGGATGAGCGTTCCTGTGACCATGCCCAGGACAGGAGACACCTGATGGGGCAGGGGAGAACCAGGTCAGGCCACCAGGAGAGGATCTGACTGGTCATCCTGACCGGGCTGCCAAGAGGCCAGTAAAGAGTGTGGGGACTCAAAATGAGCTTTCCAGAGGGCCCGAGCCATAATACAGTGGCCTAGCATGCGGCCAACTCGGGTCCCAGCAACCCATAAAGTCCCCTGAGCACCGCCAGGGAGTAATTCCCAGTATAGAATCAGGAGTAACCCCTGAGCATCGCCGGGTGTGACCCAAAAACCAAACAAAAAAGGGGGAGAGCAGGAAGAAAGGAGGGAGAGATGAATGGTCAAGTGGATGGAGGAGGGAGAACAGATAGGACTATGGGTGGAAAGATCTATGGGCATGCGTGGATGGGTGAAGGATGGATGGACGGTGGAGAGATGGAGAGTGACTGGAGGGAGGGAAGATGGAAGATTGATACAGCATTGCTTACATCAATATACATATGATGATCAGTCATATATATGACGCCACATTTGGGACGGATGATGAGGTAAGGATCGGGTGGATGGATGGGTATATGATGGACAGGTGGCAGATGGAAAGACAGGAAGGCGAGATGGACAGACAGACAGAATGATGACTGGAAGAGGAGAGAGTCTGTGAGGACAGTCAAAAGCCAGCCGTACAGTCTCCTGGGGCCTCTGGCTTGTCTGGGGGGCTCCTCTCCAGGGAAGGGGACCAGCTACTACAGAACTTCCAGCTGCCTTATCAGGTAGTTTGTCCTTTGTGTGGGGGGGTCGTGTGGGTGCCAGGGTTCAGGGGTTTCCCTTTGTCCAGCCCAATCAAGACGAGAGTCTTCAGCCTCTGCAGTGCTGGGGCACGGTGACCGCCTACACCGCAGGATGGTCCAGAGGAGCTCCTGAGAGCAGGGAGGCCTGTCCCCACCCCCACGGGCCTGACGCCCATGAGCTGGGGAGTTCCTCTCCATGGCCCCCACTACCCCCCATCAAGAAATTCCACGGAGGCTGCTTCCTTCCTGCTTTTGAGGAAAAAACACTTTGTCTTAAGCTTCCGTTCCTCCAGGAGACTGGGGATCTCTGTTTCCTCTGATTGCACTGTCCTGGGGTCTTGGCAGACTTGCCCCAAGTTCTCCCTGGGGACAGGAAGTGTCCCCAGGCTCCAGGGGCCCCACACAGAGGCCCTTTTTCAGCCTCCCGCCAGCAAGGGACCAGGCTCAAGGCAGGAAGCACCTTCGCAGGCATGGAATTTCCTGACATGGTGGGAGAGTCCTTCGTCCACACTGACAGAGCCCATGGGTGAGGGGCTGAGCTGGAGCTGCACACCTACGTCCCCCCTGCTCCTCAGCAGGGACTAACCCGGGTTCCTGGGGGGGCAGGGTGCACAGGGGAGCCTGGAGGTGGACACTGGTGTCCTGGCCTGGGCTCTGTCCCAAGGCTCTAGGCAGCCGTGGGTCTGTCCTTACCCGTAAGGCCCAATGCCAGTCTCCAATCGCCTGTTTCACACTGGAGCCCGTGATGTAGCCCAGGCCGCTGCAGACAAGACAAGCACAGTCAGGCCGGAAGGGGAGGCCCGGTGGTCAGCGTCACCTGTCCCCAGCACCAGGCAGGCTTTTCCCACTGCTCACGGCCCACGTTCAGACCCTGAGGGTCAGGGAGTGACGGGAAGTCAGAGGCCCCTGGGACCCGCACCCAAGCCCCTGCCTCTCCAGCTCACCTGCCCAGCGGGATGGCGAAGTAGAAGACAGACAGCATGAGTGTGCGTGTGTTCTTGGTGAAGAGGTCGCCGATGATGGTGGGCGCGATGGTGGAGTAGCTGGCCTCGCCGATGCCCACCAGGCCCCGGGACAGGACCAGCAGCCAGAAATGCTGTGGGCGAGGGGAGGAGTGTAGGGCGGACAGTGCTGCTCCTCACCCCAGATCCCCTGCAAGGCCTTGGAGCTGGAGCTGCTGCTGGCTCTGCCACACGGCACGCCGATCTGGGCCTCAGTTTCCCCAGCATGGCTGGGGTTGGACGTTCAAAGGCACGAGCCTGAGGTATGGCTCAGACTGTCACCACCAGCTCAGAGGACAAAAGCTTCCTCTTGTACCCCCGGGGAGATCCCCCTTTGGGTTCTCGAACTCCTCAACGCCCCCCAAGGTGCCCCACTCTAGGCAGGGCAGCACAGAAGACCCAGTGTGTGGGGGGAGCAGGCAGGGTGGCCCAGTGGGCTCGCGAGTCCCTCTCCCCACGCACATCAAAGCCCAGCTGAGCTGGGGAGGGTGAGGCCATGCCAGCCGCCAGTGGCACTGCCCCTTTGATGTGGACCTGGCCTCTCCGTCCCCCCGGCAGCTGCCCTGGGCCTGAGAACACAGCCTGGTCATCTTTCCCCAGCCCCACCCTGACCACCCATCCGGCCAGCATCGCCCACATTCAGCCCTGCTCTGGGTCTCTCTGCTGCCCTCTCTCCATGTGCCCAGCTCTCCCTGCCCTCCTGGCACCGCTGCCGCCACCCGCCGTCTCTTTGCCTCTCCTGTCTAGAGCGAGGCCCCTCCCTCGGCGCCTTCCCCAGCCCCCGCTCTGCCCTGTTGCTTCGTTCCTTCCCTAGAAATCCGCTGCCACCACCTTGGTCCATCTCTCTGTCTTTGTTGCGCTGACTCCTATTCGCTTTGAGCTTGTTTTTTTTCTCTCCCCTTTCATTGTTTATGTATCATGGGTATTGGTCATTTACTATAAATGCCATAGAAGTTTTCCACTGTCTTTCTTTCCACTTCATTTATGGGGAATTTCACTGGTTTATTGGTTGTGTTTATTTTGAAGCTGCCAAATGTGCTGATTTTCCCCTAATGACTTCTGGGTTGTCCCATCTTGCTCAACAAGGCCGACTCCAATCCAAAATGATTAAAACCCTCTTATCTCTTTTTTGGGGGTCACACCCAGCAATGCTCAGGAGTTACTTCTGGATTTTTACTCAGGAATTACTCTTGGCCATGCTTGGGGGACCATATGTGAAGTCTACCAGTGATGAGCAAATGTCTATTGAGTCCAGGAGAAAAGGAACCTTTAAGGGGCTGGAGTGATAGCCCAGTGGGTAGGGCGTTTGCCTTGCATGTGGCCTGCCCATGCCAGCCCGGGTTCAATCCCGGCATCCCATATGGCTCCCTAAGCACCGCCAGGAGTTATGCATGGGGGCCGGGGATCGAACCTGGGTCGGCAACATGCCAGGCAAGTGCCCTCCCCACTGTACTACCACTACAGGCCCCTCTCTTATTTATTTATTTTTTTTTTTTGCCACATTCTTTTTTCTTTTTTTGCGTCACACCTGGCGATGCTCAGGGGTTACTTCTGGCTCTGCACTCAGGAATTACTCCTGGTGGAGCTCGGGTTGCCATATGGGACGCCAGGGATTGAACCTGGGTTAGCTGCATGCAAGATCCACTGTGCTATTGCGCTGGCCCCCTCTTATTTCTTATTTGTTGTATTTTCTTTGGTTTCTTGCAGTCCTGAGGGTTGACGTTGACGTAGAGGCTTCATATATGAGTTCTCCCTGTTTGTTATATTTTAGACAGAGATGAAGAGATTGTAAATCTCTATTGCCATTCTCCTCTGGGCACCAGGGCACTAGGTGAGAGTTCTCATCTCACGTTACTCCAGGAACTGTGTGCTGGGCAGTGGCTGGGAGCTCATCTCCTCCACCTTGGCCCCCATGTGTGTCTACCAGTGATGAGCAAATGTCTATTAAGTCCAGGAGAAAAGGAACCTTTAAGGGGCTAGAGTGATAGCCCAGTGGGTAGGGCGTTTGCCTTGCATGTGGCCGGCCCGTGCCAGCCGGGTTCGATCCCGGCATCCCATATGGCCCCCCTGAGCACCGCCAGGAGTAATTCCTGAGTGCAGAGCCAGAAGAAACCCCTGAGAATTGCCGGTGTGACCCAAAAATAAAAAAAGAAAAGAAAAGGAACCTTTAAGGCTCCAAGTCACGCACCAGGTTCTCTTGCTGTTCTCTCCTTATCTTTTTGAAAACCTATCAAGGCTGGATGATACAGATCAAGTTCATTCTCTTTCGGTTAAGTATCTGATCCTATTTTATCAGGCGACAAGGTCATTTAGTTTATTTCTCTTTTTCCCTCCTCCAGTATCGATATCAGTGTGCACAAGTTGGCATTCCTCTCTTGGGGATGTACCTCAGAAGCAGAAGGGCTGGAGCGATAGCACAGTGATAGGGCATTTGCCTTGCACGCGACAGACGAGGGTTCGATCCCCAGCATCCCATATGGTCCCCCAAGCAGTACAGGAGTAATGCCTGAGTACAGAACCAGGAGTAACCCCTGAGCACCCCTAGATGAGACCCAAAACGTCCCGAAAAGCAGAAGACTGAGCTGTGGTCTGTCCCTAGAATTTTTTACAAAATCCTGTCATTTTACTCTCCAAAGAGGCTGTACAATTTACACTCTTGCCAGCAGCTTTAATAACACTCGGTTATTGTCAGCCTTTTTAATTGTTGCCAACGTGAGGAGTGTGAAATGGTAGTTCTTGTTGTTTTAATTTGCCTCTCCCTGATTACTCCAGAGGATGAGCCCCATTGCCTTCCACATTTATTGCCCATTTGCGCATCGTCTCCCAGAACTGCCTGCCACCATCCTCTGCCTGTTTTTCCACAGGGTTATTATTTGTCTTTTTTCTTGTTGATGCATGGTTGTAGGTTTTTGCAATTCACTTATTTGGGGGGTAGGAAGGAGGGGGGTCACACCTGTTAGTGCTCAGGGCTTACTCCTGGCTCTGTACCCAGGGATCACTCCTGGCAAGCTCAGGGGACCATATGGGGTGCTGGGGATCGAACTGAGGTTGGTGTGTGCAAGGCAAACACTGTCTGCTCTGCTATTGCTCCAGTCCCTCAATCCACTTTTTTTTTGAGGGGTCACACCCAGTAATGCTCAGGGGTTACTCCTGGCTCTGCACTCAGGAATTATTTCTGGCGGTGCTTGGGGACCATATGGGATGCCGGGATTGAACTCGGGTTCAGCCACATGCAAGGCAAATGCCCTCCCCGCTGGACTATCACTCTGACCCCCTCAATCCACTTTTCAAAAGACTTCCAACTATCTAGAATTTATTTTGCAGAGCGGTTAAAATACAGGCCAACTTTTGTTGCCAGTCCAAATGGAGACCATCAATTTCCCCCAAAGCATGTGTCTGAGATATTACCTTCATTCTACGCAGTCCCTGGGAAGGAGGCCTGTCTGATTGCTCTCTGATTCCAGGTAGAAAAGCCATATTGAGAGAACCAGAGAGGGCAAGTCCCTTCATGGTTATTTTTCACAACGTTCTTGGCTGTTCTGGGCATTTTTCTCAGCCAGATTAACTTGAGAATTAGCAGCCTGGGACCACCAAAATTCCTCATGGAACTCAGATTATGACTGCAATAAATTTATGGATTAGTTGGGAATAATCGGTTGCTGTCTCTCATCATTCTCTCTCCCACTCCCCCTGCACCCAGGGACGGGCTGGCCATAGCGGTCCTGGGTTCACAGGTCAGCTCTAGGAGCACTCAGAGATCAGGAGTCATGGGTGGGCTGCCTAGGGGTGGGCTAGCCCTAAGATCCTCGTGGCTTCTAGTCCAGCTCCTGTATTCAACTGTAGCATCCGACCAGTCATGAGATGGCTGGTCCTGACCTCCTTCATGACGGGCCCCATGAAGCAAAGCTGTACCCACAAAACTGACACAGCACCACTTCAGGGCTTCCCAAGGCCCCACACATCCTCGGGAGATGCCCAGTCTCTGCGCCCCTGCACTCCTGATTCTCCAGACTTGGTCTCACCTGCTTTTCCAACCTGGGTGCTCTCCTCCTCCTCTCCACACAACCAGCCATTCTGCGTGCTCTCCTCCTCCTCTCCACACAACCAGCCATTTCTGCACTCTGGGTTCGCCACAGGTGCCCATGCTGTCAGCTCCCATCAGCCTCATCTCCCAACCCCTGCCTACCAGGCCACCTCCTCCAGGAAGCCTTCCCTGACCCCAAGTGTCTCAACAGCTTTCTCTCTACTCATTAGCACTTTGTGTCTCTCTGAGACACATCCACAGACTCTCCTGCTACATTCTCCCTCTCCCAGCCTGGGCAGAGAATGCACCCTGGGGCAGGGCAGGTGGCCTTAGGGCCCCAGAAATAAAGCTCCTAAAACATCTCTTGGTTCCCTCAGGGCAGCTCACGCTCTGGCGTCCTCTGGCCTCTGCTCCATGCCCCGCAGCTGCGGTCTCACCAATGACCGTCTCGGAGAAGGACCTGGTTCCTCATCCACGGCAGCTCTGCATGTGCCAAGTGGGCTTTGTGACAACACCACCTTTTCGCTGAGTTCCTGACCACTGCAGGGGCCCCCAGCACCAGGACATGATGGTGGGCGTGGGCCAGAAGGACAGCTTTGTGGGCAACAAGGCCCAGACCAAACAGGACACCCTGACGCTCAGTGGCCCCAGGGAGCCCGCATAGTCACCGTGGGTCAGCACGATCTATCACCACACCTCTGACGGGACATCACCCATGCTGCTGACCAAGGCCCCTGATACCAAGGCCAAAGGCGATAAAATGACTCCAATTATGTTCAAGCTCTTCAACACCCTGGTCATGTATGTGGCCATCCAGGCCATGCTGTCTCTGTGTGCCTCACCGCAGGCATCTTCAAGTTCTCTGGGGTCATCCATAGTGCCCATGCATGAGGCCTCACCCACATCACCTGCTGAGTCTGAACTTTGCTGGCCCAGGACCAGAAGATCCTCACGGAGCACAGTCACACCTTTATCACCCACGAGCCAGACAGAAAAACACCAAAGAGCCGTGCCAGGGCACCCGTGCTTGGAGTGGGAGGCGGCTCCCACGGCATCCTCGCCTCCCTGGACAAGAGCTACAAGCCGCCGATAGCCAGGTGACCACACCCGCAGTAAGTGGTTGTGGGGTCTTTCAGCTCTCCTGCCTAGCCTGGGGCCCTGTGGCATTCACAAGCCCACACTCCACTCCCTCAGGAAGTGCGTCATCAACATCCGGAAGAACCTGCACACTGACCCGGTGCTCTCTGGCATCCTACGCACCCAGGCATTGCAAGCCAGACATACAGGGAGAGCACAGCCCCGGCCTAAGCACCATGACAAGTTGGTGTGCATTGGGGCTCTGTGCTGGCCTCGCTGGTCATCTTCCACAGATGTGGGGCAGCAAGCAGAGAAACAATGGGGTCTGGCCCCTGCACTGTCCATGCAAATGCTTAAACAGACTGTGAACAGACGCCTGGCACTGGCTGCCCAAGAGCCGCCAGAGTATGTTTGCCCTGACAAATGGAGTGGAGCACCCTTCTGGCCTCAGGGAGGCGGAAGAAGTCTTTGGAAAGAGATTTGGGGACCAAAGCGATTGTACTTGTGGGTGGGGCGTTTGTCTTGCACATGGCTGACCTGGGTTCAATCCCCGTCACCTCATATAATTCCCTGAGTCCCCAAGGAGTGGTTCCCTGAGCACAGAGTCGGAATAAGCCCTGAGCACTTCCAGGTGTGGCCCTCGGGCACCCCAAACCCACCCTGCCCTGCTCAAGAAAAAAAATTGTCCTTGAACCTTGTACTAATACCCACAGTGGATTGTTGAATTCGATGCTGATACTGACCTGCTTTCAAGTTAAGCTCCTCCAGTGTGTAAACTGCTCTGCTCTGTACCTGTCTTTGTTTGACCCCCAGGAGTGTGGCTGGTACCTTGGAGGAGGAGGTTTGGGTGAGATGTCCATTGGTGGGTGTTTTCTTATCTACACAGGGTATTAACACGCAGCTCCAAGAGGCCAGAGAATCCAAACCCGGTGTTCTTTTTGTCCACTCTTTAGGTGAGATTGGGTGGTCCTGGCCTTAGTTCCTGCTTCCTTTGTGACCCGCCCAAACGTCAGGGTTCTTATTTTGTTTTACCTTTGTGGGTCACACCTGGGAGTGCTCAGGGGCTACTCCTGGCTCTGCTCTCAGGACTTATTCCTGGAGGTGCTTGGGGACCACATGGGATACCGGGATTGAACCCAGGTCAGTCATGGGAAAGGCCAATGCTTTCCCGCTGTCCTATTGCTCCAGCCCACATTAGGGTTCTTAACTTGTCTTGAGCAGGAAAATCGTTTGCCTTTACATCTGTAAGTATAGCCATCCTTTAATTTTTTGGTGTTTTGGGGGAATATGCAATTCTCAATTCTCTAAGAGATGCAACACTTTGGTTTTCTGCTATCAGGAGAGAATATTAGGCCTCAGCAGCGTTTCCTGAGGATCAGTGAACATCCCTGGTGACACGGCATCTCACTACCTCACAAAGCAATGTACCTGGTCTGCAGAGGACCTCTCAGAGTAGCCTTCTGTGGCCCTCTGCAGGTCCCAGGGCCTGGATGTCCATTCGCTCAGTTATTTATCACATTAAGACTTTATTTTTTTCTTTTGTGGGTCACACCCAGTGATGCTCAGGGGTTACTCCTGGCTCTGCACTCAGGAATTACTCCTGGCGATGCTCGGGGGACCATATGGGATGCCGGGGATCGAACCCAGGCCAGCACAGGCCAGCCGCGTGCAAGGCAAACGCCCTACCCGCTGGGCTATCGCTCTGGCCCCACATTAAGACTTTAAACTGAAAAGTATTCCATTTATGTGGGGTGGGTGCCACTTTTTTAAGGATACTTAGGCAACCATATATATGAAATGCTGGAAACCAAACCAGGGCCAGCCACAGGCAGGCAGGCTGGCCCCGTATTGTCCCCATTTTAAGGATGGACGGGAAGAAGTCGACTCGGGAGGCTGAGTTTTGCTAGAGCAGGACCATTGAAGCTTCTTCCTCAAGCCTTCTATGGCCAAGCAGTGCAGGGTGCGTGAGTGCTGCCAGAAACACTTGCGAGTCATTACATGGTTGATTCAGAATTAATGTGTGGTCATGAACATTCAGAAATGTTTCACTGTTTCAATTTCTCTGTGAACCCGCACCCACCCCCCACAGCCCATGGGGCCATGACCCACAGTTTGAGAAACAGAGGAGTGGGTCACAGAACTGGGACATTCAGGCCCGGAACTGTGGGGCCAAGTAAGAGCCACCTCTCCCTTGAGCTGCTGTTTGCGTGGGGGGACTTGTCCTGAGGAGTTACTGGTCGGGAGGCAAACCACCTAGGCAGTGATCGCCTTGGCTCACCCACGGCGCAGCAGAGCCGCTATGAGAACCACAGGGCCGGTGCCGAGGCCAGACTCGCTCTCCTGGACTTTGTCCCCTCCCCGGGTCAGAGCAGCCCCGGCTTCAAGACCCCACTGGGCTGAGTCCTTCAGTACTGGCAGCAGGGAAGCTCAAACCGCTGGGCTTATTTGTAAAAGCAGCCAGACAGGGGCCGGAGCATGTAGCACAGCATGCAGGACACTTGCCTTGCACTTTCCCAGCATCCCAGATGGTCTCCTGAGCACCACCAGGGGTGACCTCTGAGCACAGAACCAGGAGTAGCTCTAAGCACCACAGGGTGTGGTCTCAAAATAAATACATAAAAATGCCCAAACATTCCACATCCCACTGCACGCAAAGACACAGTGGCTTGAGTCAGACTCGCCCCCTCCAGGCGCAGGAAACCCCACATGGGACAGGAAGGGTCTCTGGTGGGAGCCCTGACGAGTCTCACCTGCTGGGGGATGAAGGAGCTGGAGAAGGTGACGGCGGACCAGAAGAAAATGCCACAGCTCAGGATGACCTTCCTGTTGAAGCGGTCCCCAGGTAGCCGAAGATGGGGGCCGCCACCATGAAGCTGCAGATGAACACTGTGGGAAGAGCAGAGAGTGAGGGGGCTGTCCCCGAGGTGGAGTCCACCTGCCCCTCTGGACCCAGCTGACGTGGCCTCAACCAGGCTGGGCCCAGGGAGGCAGGGCAGGGCGTCGGAGTGAGAGCGCCCCTTCACTCCCACTGCGGTGCTTGTCCATAGAGACCCCTTTGGGTACTGCTGAGAAAAGTTAAAAAATATTATTACAGAGAGTCAGGACCGGGGTCTCAGGCAGAATCTGGGCAGCAGATAGATGATGGCGGTCTAACACCATCTAGAGCTCACTCGGCGGACTGGAGAGAAAGCTTTAGATGCAGGAGGCTGGGGGTGAGCCCTCCAATACTATCAGGAGAGACCCCTGAGCACCTTAGCTGGGTGGAGTTGACTGGGGGTGACCCCAAAACACATAAACAAAAAGATAAATGCTTACTATGTGCCAGGAGCCATGCCAGGGGGCTGCCACACAGCACACAAATAGCCCCTCCCTACCGCACCTCCCCCACACACACACATATGCTCATTCCATCTTGCTGATAGGAAGACAATCTCAGAAGAGACCCACCGGAAGGCAGCATCCCGTAGGAACTTTTTATTTTGCTTTGTGAGTCATACCCGGCGATACTCAGGGGTTACTCCTGGCTCTGCACTCAGGAATTACTCCTGGCGGTGCTCACGGGGACCATATGGGATGCCGGGATCCAACCCAGGTCAGCCACGTGCAAGGCAAATGCCCCACTGGCAGTGCTATATCACTCCGCCCCACACCCCCATAGGAACTTCACCCCTACTGATCTGACCCCAGATTCGGGGTCCCTATGCCCTGACCCCTACTCCCCTTGAAATGTCTGTGAAATGGGGCTGGAGCGATAGCCCAGCAGGTATGGTGTTTGCCTTGCACATGGCTGGCCTGTGCTGGCCAGGGTTCGATCCCCAGCATCCCATATGGTCCCCTGAGCACTGCCAGGAATAATTCCTGAGCAAAGAGCCAGGAGTAACCCCTGAGCATCGCGGGTGTGACCCAAAAAAGAAAGAAAAAAATCTGTGAACGAGGGCGGAGCGAGAGTTCCAGGGATAAGGAGCTTAGCCTGCACACAGCTGAGCCACACCAGAAGTGAACCCTGTGCAGACCAGGAGTAAGCCCTAAACACTGCCGAGCATGGCCAAATGCCACCCCCTCACACCCAGCTAAAAAGAGCTGGTGAAAGAAGCCCAGAGGGGGAAAGGATGCTCCCAAGGTTGCTCAGCAAGTCAAGGCTGAAGTGGGCCGCAGCCCGCATCACACACCCGGGCTCGTTCTCTGGAGGCTGCACAGCCGACTGGCCCTGGGAAGCTGCTGTTCTGGTTCATGTTTCCCTCATTCCTGTTCGTCCATCCTTCCAGCAAAAGCGACCCAAATCCCTGCCCTCTGAGAGACTTCATTCTAACAAGGAGACACAGACAATAAAATACAAGTAGAAGTACGTGGCATGTCAGAGGATGACGCAAACTCTGGCGCGCAGAGACAGGAGACAGGAAGCCTCTGCGTGAAGAGATCAAGCGGTTCTGATTTTAAATGGAAGAGTCGGGATGACGTCTAAGGGGAGGCGGGAAGGAAACAGCCCCGTGAGATTGAGGCACGACCATGCAGTCAAAGGGCCTGGGTCAGCATATCTGAGACGGAGCCGCAGGGCCCACGTGGCTGGAGCAGAGCAGGAGGATAGCTGGGAGCTCAGGCTGCGGCCACTGTGAGGGCTGAGACTCCTGTGGGTAGGGAAGGAAACCCGGGAGGATGTGGCGCTGCTTGTGCTTGTGCTTCAGGGGACGGGAGAGCGGCAGAGTCGAGGACTCGGGGCGCGCCACTGCCTGACATGACAAGGACCAGGAAGGCCCAGCCAGGCAGGGGCAGGCCCCGTGCCTCTCGGCAAAGCATCCGGCTCCCTCCGCCTGCACTCAGGGCCACAGCTGACAGGCAGATGGCCAGACAAAGGCTAGGGGTGGGCAGACCAGGTGACCCACTGGCTGGCCTTTGCCTGCCAGGCTGCGTGCACGCACTAGTTCAGCTGCCTCCTGGCAGGCCCCGAGGAGAGAGCGAGGAGAGAGAGAGCAAGAGAGAGCGAGAGAGAGAGAGAGAGAGAGAGAGAGAGCGAGAGAGCGAGAGAGAGAGCGCAGAGAGAGAGAGAGCGAGAGAGAGCAAGAGAGAGAGAGCGAGAGCGAGAGAGCGCGCGAGAGAGAGAGAGAGAGAGAGAGAGGGGCTGGAGGAATGGCTATGAATGTGGGAGGGCTGGCTGGCATTGGCTCTGGGGACGCGGTTCATCCCCGTGCTTTGAGTCAGAAGAGCGGCGCTGCCTCGGAAGGATTCCGATTCCGTGTCCTTCTCCTGCTCCCAGCCTCTCTGTCCCTCTGTCCAGCAGAGTGCTGGTCCCCGGCTCTCCATGATAGGGACAGGAAGCCGAGGTGGGTGTCGAGTCTGCCAGCTCTCTTGGTGAATTGCTCCCACCGCACCTGAGCTCTCAGTACCCACTCGTGGTGCCACGCGAGGGCCTGGGCACAGGCTGGCATCTTAGCCACAGTTCCACGGTATCTGAGTCACGGTTCCACCGCGAACCACCTTAGCACAGAGCCAGTAGGGAACTGCGATGAAGTAATTAGGAAGTGAGGGATTGAGAGTATGTATTTGTGTTTCTAATGTAAGCTGTAAATTTATATCATTGCATGTTCCACAGAGGTGGCGTTTAGCAAGCTCACACGATTCCTGAAAATGTAACAATCGACTCTCAGGCGGGTGTGGGCCAGCTGCCGCACACGGCAACTTCCTCATCTGTAAAAGGAGGATAAAAATAGCGACTCCCCGGTGAGTTAGTCCCAGCCCTGGGTGAGATAATGCCGGTGAGGTGCTCGGGGCCGCACCCTGCCCAGAGTGGGCCCCCCGGCCTCACGGGCCCTTGTTTAGATTAGTCAAGGCAGAAATTATTTCCTCGTATACAGAAAAATAATTTTTCCTGCTGGGCCTGCTTCCCGAGTCTGCCTGGGATCAGCTCGGGAGCCTCGGGGCTCGCACACATTAGGAGCAGGTGGAGGAAGGATCTTTCCCTGGGTGCCAGCTGTGCAGGGGCGGGGTATGGGCTGAAAGAACTGGGGAGCAGGCGGGCCATGGCTGGCCAGGGAATGCCCCTCTTGTGGGATGCCTGGCCAGAAGGGCTAAATTGGGAATCCAGAGGAACAGTCCAGGGGTAGTGCCTGCAAGCAGCCCATGCCACGTTGGTCTCTGGCACCACCTGGCCCCTGGGCATCACAGAATGCAGTTCTGGGAGCTACCGAGCACCACCAGGTGTAGTTCTGAAGGCCTCTGAGTGTGTCTGGGGGGGCCCTGGGTGGTCCTTGGCACCACAGGCCTCTCACATTGAGCTGCTGGCCTGGTTGACTGAGAATCCCCAGGTGGAGCCCCCAGCCCTCTTGAGCACTCTTTTGAGGGCCAAAACTGAATAGAGGTCTAAAATGGACCAAGGGACAGACTCAAAGGGCTAAGGGTGGGCTTTGCATGCGGTCACCCAGGTTCAATCCACAGGGTCCCTCAGGCACCATAAGAGTCATCCCCAGGCAACACAGCAGAAATAATACTTAAGCACCACCAGGTGTGGCCCCAAAACAAAAAAGAAAAGTTAACATTGGGAGCTAAAATGCCAGCAAAAGAGAGGCAGATCCTGGCTCAATGAAGCACGTTCACAGAGGCAGAGAGCGCAGAGGCTCACGTTGGGAGATGCACGGGAGCCGGTCGGATGAGGGCACCGGAGCGCACCATCAGGCACTCAAATACAAATTAGGAACCTTACAAGCAATACTGTGTGATAATTAACGCGGCCCGTGCTTTCTGCTGGTGACCCCCACAGGGAGCACTTGCGGAGCAGCTATGAAGGGCAGCCCCGGGGAGGCGTCTGACCTAAGCTCAGGTGATCTCATCCCAGGCTCCCTGTTATCTTCATCTGATGGAGGAGGAAAGTGGCTGGAATCATGTCACACGGTTTGTGTGGTGGCAGCAGAACTGAAGCCCCAATCTGTCTGGTCTCAGAATCCGTGCTCTGACTCATACATAGCACGGGTAGGGAAGGGGGAAGGTCCGGCCGCTGATCCCCAAGTTGGAGGAAGCTCAGAGGGTGCGAGGAGGCCAGCAGAGCTGCGAGAGGAGGGAGCTGAGCGGAGGGGGAGGGAGAGCACTGAGAATGGGTTCAGCTTTGGATTGGGATGGGAGCACTGGAACCCCTCGCTGGGTGCGGGAGGAGGGGGTGCCTTTCCCACCCACAGGCCCATCCCCGCCAGCTACAGGGCAAGAAGGCAGCGCCTCACGCTTGGTCACCCAGGGCTCGTTGGGGCTGGAGGGGCCCCTCAGTCTCCATTCCTGTAGCCACACCCTGTCCCTAGCACGCCCAGGTCTCAGCAGCTAAGGGGCCCCAAGCATCCACCATGTCCGTTCACGGCACACCTGACCACTGAGGGCCAGAGAAACCTGCCAGAGATGGTACAGGTAGGGACACCCACACTTCAACACCCCTCTCGGGATACAGGCGTCCAGGTCAGGAGGGAGGCTCAGGAACTCATCTCTGCCCTCCCCTTCACTCAGGCCAGACCAGAGAGGCCCGCTCCACCCTCCTGGTGGGGGTGGCCTGTGTACCGTCATGGGAAGAATGGGGAGAACATTCCTGACAGCACAAAATGGCCTGGACACGCCCCTTGCCCCAGATGGGGGTTGAGAAGCTGATGGGGTCAGCAGACAGCTCTGCTGGGAATAGCAGCAGCCATGCTGGAAGCTTCCGGCCCGCCCTGCCGCTGCACGGTCTTTGTTTGCAGGAGGGGAGCTTTCTGGGCCAGCAGGCTGCCCGCCCCTCGTTTAAGGGTGGCCTTCCCAGCAGCGCTGCGGCAGGACATCCTGTGGCCGGGAGAGGGATCCCTCACTGGGTCCACGTGGGACAATGGCAGGGGCAGGGCGGGTGCCGAGGCCAGGCTTGGTCCCACCTCTGCCAAGACAGCCAAGCGCCCTCTGCACCCCTCTGAGGGGCTCATCCAAACAGCACGGCCCCTCTCCCGTGTTCGGGCTCGGGTGCTGGCTCGAGGCCGACTTGTGTCCCTGTGGCCCACAGAGACGCTTCCAGAACAACCCTGCTGGGGGTCTGTGCCCCCAGGACGCCACTGCCTGCGGGGAGTGTTCTAGGGTGGTCCTGGAGCAGCAGTGGTGAGGTCTGAGCTGGGGGCTCCGGACTCCACACTGTGGTCCCAGAGCCTGTGTCTAGTCCCCACCTTGGCCTGGGCTGACGTGGGGCTATTTTTATTAAATCCAGATCTAGAGCACCTGCTATTGGAAGACCAGCTTCACGCCACAACCTGCAGCCAAGGGGCTACTCAGGTGCTGATGCCCCCTTGCACACAGGGACGTGGATGGCAACTGAGGCTGGCACGGACGATGCGGGGAAGCAGGACAGGTCCCCTGCGTGCCTGGAGCCCCACTATGACTTCCTGCAGGAATGGGAGCCATCCCTCCCGCAGACCCCACTCAGAGTCTCAGGAAGACTGACGGCGTCTTGTGCGTCAGAACCCCAGGCTTGGCCCAAGCGAGAAGCTGTTGCGGGCTGGCCGAGAGTGAGGCAAGCGAGGCCAGAAAGTGATTTGGCCCGAAGCAAAGGCACTGTCTGGTTTCAGTCTGAGCTGGCTGTTCCTCTGCCTCCTGCTTGCTGTCCGGCAGGCCCCTTCCTCGTGATCCGGGACCCCAGCCCTGAGCTTCATTCATTCCCACTGTGCTCCGAGTAAAGTCCTGAGACACACAAGGACCTGCTGGCTTATGAGGCCTCCCCCAGTCAGCCCTGCCTGCTGCCGGCCCTCCTGTCCCTGCCCCCGCAGGCAGGACCTAGCCTGTGCCGGCCCCGCCGTGCCCTGCACTCCTGCTCACTTCCCTAACCCAGCTTCTCGTTTGCTGCTTTTCTCTTCAACAGGGTCCAGGCTAATTAGCTCATCTGACAATTACACTGGGAATTCTTAACACACTTGCTTCTCACTTGAATTTGGAACTGACGTCCTTTAAGCTTTGCTCTGGTTCATTTATTTAAGGGCATTTGCCTTTAGTATTTGTTTGGGTTTGGTTGTGGGGCCACACTCAGTGGTGCTTTAGCTACTCCTGCCTGAGTGCTCAGGGGGCCATACGGGCCCCCTCCTGTGCATGAGATTTATCAAACCATGCCCTCTAGCCCTGTGGACCATCTTCCTAGCCCTCTGCTATTGTCCGAATAATGTGTTTTTCCTGTCTCCTAAGTCCCAGCCTTTCCTGCAGAGCTTTGGAAATGAAGCATGGCTGATGCTACTCCCTGTAAGACGGGTCCATCCCCTGGAGCTCTCGGGAGCTGGTTTCCCCCCGCCAAGCCGGCTGACCCCCTCCCCAGGGCAGGTTCCCCAGCGCAGCTGCTGCTTGTGAGCGTGGCTCTGTCTCCCGAGGGAACTGGCCTCTGTGTCCTGGAAGGCCTTGGGTTAAGAAAATTTCCTCAAAGATCAATTTTGGACTAGAGAGGCCAGAACAGGCTCTCTGCATACAGAGTCCAGGCGTGAATTCTGCTGCCTAAAACCGCCCTCCAGCCTGGGGCACAGCACGTAGAAGCAGGGGCTCGTCCTGGATCTGAGCAGGAGAATCATCCACGTGGCTCGAGAGCCAGGGCTGCTCTGCCCAGTCCTGGGAGCCAAGAACCCTTCGCACCTGGAACCCAGGCCGCATGGCTGATGTTTTGATAAATCTGGGCGGCGGCTACATGAAAAGCTGTTGGACTAGTCTTGCTCCATTTGCTATGTGTTTACATTTTTGTTTCATGATTAAAAAATAGTTTACATTAAAAATACTATAGCCAGGGCCAGGGAGATGGCTCAAAGGACTGGATACACGGTTTGCCGACAGGAGCCCCAGGTTCCAGCCACAGCAGCACGTGGTCCCAAGAGCACATTGGATGTAGCCTCACCCCCTGCCAAAACTTCTGTAATTCTAAGACATACTGACCCTGGGACACTGTACTGCTCGGCTTTGCTATCAGCTCCCGCTGCAGGTGCTTAGTTCAATTCTTTGCTTCTGGCACCTGGAAATTACCCTGCAAGCTTGCGCTTTCATGCTCAGCTATATAATTTAAGTGCTTTCATGGCACATTTTATCCAGTAAGAAGGGAAGGGCACTTCTCATTCTAACTCCTTTCCCCTGATCAAACTCATTCACCCTTCGAAACCCTCCTGCAATGCTCCCTCTTTGGGGAGGTCATCTCACCTGGCACCAGGCAGGACCAGGGGCATAAGAGCCGCACTCAGCCCCTAGCCCCCAACGCCAGGCTGTTCCTGCAGGTAGAGGAAACCCAGTGGGGTACAGACAGGGAAAGTTCAGGGCCTCCCTAGCAGAGGGTTGAGCAATGGTTGACCCTTGAGGGGCTGGCTACGGAACTCCTGATTCCCCTTGACCCAAAGCTATGAATCTGCTCTCCACTCTCAGCGGCTGGAGGTCAGGCCCCTCGGAGTCCAGCTGGGAGCCCAGCAGTCTGCAAGGGACTCTTGATAAATCTCTCTCCCCAGCCTCCATGTTTTGGTCCCAAACGAAAGAGGAGGGCAGGTTCAGGCCCAAACTCAGCCCCCCAACCCTGTCTCCCTGCCCACCGCTCCTGGTGCCCGCAAATAAGCAGGGAACCCGACTCTCAGCCCCGGCCCTTTGATCTGGGCAAGCACCAACACCTGGCTGGCGCCCTCCACCCGGCTTAGACCTTATCGGGGCTTGGGGAAGAGACAGGTGCCGGGGCCTAGGCCAATTAGGTGATTTGCCTGGTTGCCCACTGAGTCACATCCTGGCCGCGCTCTGCCGGCTGGCTGGCTCATATGGCCGAGGGGGCGCGGACGCTGTGCCGGAAAGCTGAGCCAGCGGTGCTGAGAGGCCCCGAGAGGCTGAGAGCAGGGGACGGTCTCCGAAGTGCTGGGAATGGCCACCCGGGTTCAGAGCACCCACATGGCGAATGCCAGCTGCAGCCACCCAGCTCCTGGGACTAGCCTCAGCACCATGGCACCCTGGGACAGCACATGCACGGCGCCCATGCCAGGCACCCATGCCAAGGCGCCCATCCCTTCCCCCTCTGCCCTCTGTCCCTTCATCTGGACAGTGAAGTTGGCACTGGGGAGAGGGAGCCGAGGCGGAGGATAGAGGCAGGATCCATCAGAGGGTGGCTGAGATGGCAGGGATTCCTTCCAGCCACAAAGGCCGCCTGCGATGTCCCTGAGAGCAGCTAGCCTCAGCCTGACCCTGACTGCGCTTGCTCGGAGGGGGATGGAAGGAGGGACTACAGAGCCCCCACCCTGGACCAGTGGGCAGGTCCCTGTGGAGTGGGGGCTGGGCCACTGCTCCCTCCTGCCCTTCCTGAAGCATCGCAGCAGGCCCCTCCCACTGTCCATCTGGGTTCAGCTCTGCCCCTGGCTGTAAGTGCAGCCCCGTGGGTACAGAGCCCAGAGGGTGGAGAGCCTTGGGGGTGGGGATAGACTGACTGCTCAGGCCCAGCCCAGGAGGCCTCAGAGGGGGAGAGATGGGGGGGGTCTCAGGTCTGGAAGGGGCGTGCAGGGGTCTGGATACTCTTAAGAGGTGCTGGGCCACAGCCTGGCTCCTGTCTAGCTGGCAGGTCTTACTGACCAGGACTCAGCCCTGAGGCTCTCACACCCCCTTCTGAGTCCACTAAAGTGGGAAGTGAGGCCGGGCAGTTGGGCCTGGCTGAGGGGCCATCTATGAGCTGGTGAGGTATGAGGCCTTGCACGCATGCTGCACTATGGAATGCACCCCCCTGGACAGAGTCAGCTCGTTCCAGCCCCTCTCCCAGGAAAGTGGAATGGGGGTCAGGAAGCAGAGAGTGAGGGGCCAGGGTCCACCGCCTGGAATGCTGATGGAGGGCTTCTCCCCATATCTGATGGCGTTGCCGGGCCAAGAGAGACAAACACAAAGCAAGGTGGGGGCCGAGATGCAGCCCTGACCTGAGTGTCCAGCTAAGGGCTCAGCCAGCTGGGCCAAGGGCAACGGTCAGGCTGGGCAGGACAATGAGTCAGAGTCCCCAGAGTGGGGGTCGCGGCTGGGGAGAGTGCTCACCTGTCACCCCATCCTGGTCCAGGGACACTTGGGCCTGACCCTCCAGACCAAGATCAGGGGCCTCTGAGGGGCTGGAGACCTGCCGCCCAGCTCTACACCACACCCGTCTCAGGCCCTGACCTGACTTCCGAACCAGCTCCCGGCTGACATGGGGTAATGCCCTCCTTTGATAGCTAAGAGGGGCCTCTGGGGTGAGGCCATGGAATAGATCCCCAGACTCTGTTGGCATGGCCTTTCTTCCTAACACCAGCAGAGGAATAAACCCCAGAAACCCTCAGACATGCCCAACATTCTTCTACCTGTCACAGACAGATTTGCCTTAGAGGAAAAGAAGCTGAGACCTGGAGCAGCAAAGCCTAGTGGCATCTTGGGACACACCCAGAGGCATTCCTGGCTGACTCTGGCACAGGGGTAGTGGCTGAGGGGCCATGTGTGGTCCCAGTGATAGTGGAGGTCAGCTGCTTGCAGCGTGAGTACCTTAACCCCTGTACTGTCTCTCTGACCCAGCGGTGGGCTCGATGCCAGGCCCAGGGATCGGGAGACCTGAAGACGCCCTGTGGGGATGAGCGGCCAGGGGAGAGGGCACAGGGCAGACGAGCCTCACCTGACTGCAGCAAGCCGGCGCCGCGGTCCTTCACCCCGAGTGCTGCTGGATGTCCAAGAAGGACGCCTGGGGGAAGAGAGCGCTTAGTGGTGCTGTAGTCACTTGGGTGCCCCCACTCCTCTTCAGTGCAGTTAGTCCTCTTGGGGGCCTTGGCATAACCCCACCTGCAGATACACACACCTCTCCCTAGCTTCGCCGGGCCAGCGGGACCTTACAGGCCACGCTTCCATCCTGCCCCAGGGCCTCTGTGAGCATCCTGGCACCAGGACATCCTGTCAGAGGAATCCAGGGCCTCGCATCTCCCCTGCAGAGCCCAAGGCTCCTCTGATGCCACTCGGTGGGATGGGCAGCCGTGAATCCCGCTGCCGGCTTGGGCCAGTTCCACACGGGATGCTGAGGAGTAGACATGTGTCCTGCCCTCAGGGGAAACCCAGTGACCACAGAGAGCAGCAGCTCAGACTCTGAATTTGGAGCAGAGGGGCGCCGATTGAACCGGCACACATGCACAGACCCGCTGCCCTCCCAGACACATACACTCAACTCAGAGCCAGGACTCCCAGCCTGCAGCCACGGGATTAAGGTGCAGATGGCAGCAAGCCGGGATCCAGGGGAAGGGTCTGGCCCCCACCCCCAAGCCAGCCTGCTGCCCGTAAGTCCCAGCCACCTTGCTCCTCCCCTCAAGGCCGTGCCTGTGAGTGGGGGAGGGCGACTCACTGGAAACAGACCGTGGGCCCCTCTAACAGTCTGGGGCTCTGAACCAGGCTTTTGAGGAAGCATCCGCAGGCCCCTGGGCCCCCACTCTGCTTATCTTTGAGGTCACAGGCAGGCAGGATCCCCTGATCGTTCCACCAGACCCCTGCTCTGAGACTGGGGGAACAGAGGAGGGACAGGCCAGGACAGGAGGCAGGGGACAGAACGCAGGGACCTGTGCCCGCCTTGGAGGCTCAGGAAGCATTTTTTTTTTTTTTGCTTTTTGGGTCACACCCGGCGATGCTCAGGGGTTACTCCTGGCTCTGCACTCAGGAATCACTCCTGGCGGTGCTCGGGGGACCATATGGGATGCCGGGATCGAACCCGGGCCGGCACAGGCCGGCTCGTGCAAGGCAAACGCCCTACCCGCTGGGCTATCGCTCCGGCCCCTCAGGAAGCATTTAACAAAGATGATGGCTGGGTCTATTGGGCGGTGAGGCCCCTCTGCTTCAGTCCTCATCAGCCCTAGGGCCATCCTCTGACCCACTGATAGATGGGGAGACTGAGGCGTGGTAGGTTAAGTAAGTCACGTGCTCAAAGGCAACTGAGGAACATCCAAGTGAGCAAGGTCCCATCTGGCCTGGAGCTGGGGACCCAGGAGGGGAGCCTCATTGCTCCTCCTGGGACAGCCTGGGACGCTGAGCCACTGTTGGGGTCCAGGGTCAGACAGGGCTGGTGTCCCACAGCCTGGCAGCCAGAGAAGCTGCCCCCCCCGTCAATGCCCAGAGAGGATTCACCATAATTACCCGTAATGAGGAGGCTGTGTGCGGCCAGTTAATGACTTAATAACCCAGGCGGGCCAAGGCCTTCCCATGAAGGCAAAAGCCGGGAACCCATCCTGGGCTCGCACATGGGGGAACCAACAAGTGGACGCTCTGAGGTACCCCACCTGGCATTCGAGGCCAGATTTCCCCCCAGACCCGCAGGTAATCCAGCTGGTCACTCGTGTTCCCTCCCAGCCCGCTGCCCCTTCCTGGGCTTGGGCCTCTGCTTTTTCCTTTTTTAATTTGGGTCTCACCCAGTCATGCTCAGGGCTTACCCTGGCTCTACACTCAGGAATTACGCCTGGTGGTACTCAGAGGACTATATGAGATGCTGGAGATCGAACCTGGGTCGACCACATGCAAGGCAAACACCCTACCCGCTGTGCTGTCGCTTCAGCCCTAGGTTTGGGCCTCTGTGCCCTTTATTGACCCTGAGTCCCAGTACTCAGGGGAGGACCGGACCCCACCAGGCGGTGGGGCGTGCTTGGCCCTGCCACCACCTCCACTCCCGGCCCAACTCATGTCTCTGAGCACCATCCCTCGGGCACACACTCAGACCTGCCCATACTCACGCCCTTCCCCCCACAACTGCACACACTTCCTTCCCCTCCCCAACCTCTTTGTTAGTGGTGCTAAGTCCTACTGCTCTTTCAAGACTAGGTCAGATGCCCCCTGTTCTGGGGAGACCTCTTGCTGCCCTCGATAAGCTAGGGTGTCCCCCCGTAAGTTAGATTCTCTGCTTGTCTGTCCTTGTTTCAGCACCTGTCACACTAGGAGTGGTTAGTTCTACAGAGGAGACACTAGGGATGTGTCTGTGAACCGGGGCCTGCTGTGGCCCAGAGCTAAGAGCCTGCTGGTTCCAGGCACTGTGGCTCCTAGGCTGGACTTGAAGACTCTGGTGCCCATTTCACAGATGAGGAAACCAAGGCTCCACAGAACACAGGCATGAGAGGTGAGAAGTGATACCAGGCCCACTGTCCAAACCAAAGCTGTCTCCTGCCTCACTGCCTCCGCGTGGCGTGTCCCCTGCCCAGAGTGACTGAGGAAGGAACAAAAGTAATGGGGTGTGCCTGCCGTGTCCCCCCAAGCCCTGACTTCCTGAAGGCAGGACCATGGAAAGTTATTTCCAGAACCCAGAGCAATCACTATTTGGGAACTGGGTAGGGAAAGGACGGAGAGTTGGGAAACTGGTCAACAATCCTGCCTTGTCCACATAGCCCAGGGATGGCCAGGTCAGCAGTTGCCATAGACTCATGTCAGAGTTGGGGTGAGAGGGGGACAGATCAAAGCGTCATCAAGAGGGTCCAAAGCAAATCACAACACTCTTGCTTCCACCCCAAGGCCCATAGTCACCTGACTGGACACACCCCTTCCCATGATTTCAAGGTCCAGTGTTCACCACTGCCTCCAGAAAGCCTCCCCTGACTTCCTCTATGGCACCTGGCAAAGGGAAGCAACATTTCTCCACATCCAGATGTGCATCCGGGGTCCCTGGGAACTCCCGGGCAGGTCAGACCCCAGGAATATGCTTTGCCTGCCTCTACCCAGCATCCTTTAACAGCTTGGGCACAAGACCTGCACTCTGAGCAGGACAGAGAGAACCCTCGGCAGGCAGCTGGATCTTGTGTGGGTTAAGCGGGCCCTCAGGCCGGCCCTTCCTAAACTGTCCAGCTTGTTTTCCCTCTTCTGGGCCCAAAGGGCCAGGACCATGGAAGGGGCGGTCCCTGCGGGCCTGGCGGGAAGCGTGTGTCACCGCCACTGGCCAGCATGCTCAGTTTTTCCTCTGCGCCCAGGCGGGCCTGGGCCCACACCCCCCCCCTTCCTCCTTCACCACAGCCTTATTTTTAGCCTCTTTCCTGGAGGCTGAGGTTTGGTGGGTCACAGGATGGGCCTGGCGCCCAGGAGCAGCCTCTACATCCTCAGGCAAGCCCGTTCCACCAGCCCCCAGGGCAGGCGGTGCGGGCTCTGGCCGGGATGCAGCTGACAGCCCCCAACCCAGGGGTTCCTCTCCATTTACATCCATTCCGGGTTCCAGTCCCTGAGCACACCCAAACAGCAGTGAGCTGGGTGCTCTCACCCACCCACCTGGGGATGCTTCTTCAAACCCCAGGCACATCCCTCTTGCCCAGGCCAACATTGCCCAGTTTCAGGCCGGTGGCCCTCCTGCTTCACAGGACCTGACTGACCCCAGCCCTGGCTGGACCCAGCATCCTTCTTGCTTCTATCCCACACATCAGCCTCACTCACCTTCTCCAGAAGTTCTTAAAAGTTCTCTTATCAGGCATGGTGCTGGAACATTGTATGACTGAAACCCAATCCTGAACAACTTTGTAACTGTGTATCTCACCACACAAATGAATGAATGAATGAATGAACGAATGAATAAATGAATGAATGAATGAATAATAAATAAATAAATAAATAACAATAACAGCAACAAAAAGATACTGGAAATTTAAACCTCATGTTAAATTATGCTCTAAACCAAAATTGATTTAAAAATGCAGATTGTACCAAATAGCATACCACATTTAATGGTATGTAACCATTAAAGGCAGCCAATAATAAAACATAAACATTCACAGCCTTTCCTGTAAGAATGTATTAGTAATTTCTTATACAAAGGCCTAATGACCCATGGTGAGACCAAACAATATTCACTAACTTTCTTCTAAGGAAACATTTTTTGTTCATTTTTTAGAAAATTACTTATAGTCAGCAATATAAAATAAATTTTTGAGGGTCTGCTGTAGGGGGAGGCTTAAGGGGTGGCTGGGAAAATTGGAAATAATGGTGGTGGGAAAGCGCAATGGTTGGTGGGATTGGGGTTGGAATAGCGAATGTCTGTAACAATTTTTTGTGTGTCTTTTTGGGTCACACCCAACTATGCTCAGGAGTTACTCCTGGCTCTGCACTTGGAATTACTGCTGGCAGTGCTTGGGGGACCAACCATATGGGATGCCAGGGATTGAACCTGGATTGGCTGCACGCAAGGCAAACACCCTACCTGCTGTACTATATTGCTCCAGTTCCTGATTATAACAAATTGTCATGAACAACTTTGCTAAAAAAATTCAAACAATATGGTTTATAAAAATAGAAGCAATGTTTGAGTATAAAAATAAAAAAGCTGGGGCCGAGCAATAGCACAATGGGTAGGGCATTTGCCTTGCACATGGCCAACCCGGGTTCAATCCCCAGCATCCCATATGGTCCCCTGCGCACCGTCAGGAGTAATTCCTGAGTGCAGAGCCAGGAGGAACCCCTGAGCATTGCTGGGCATGACCCAAAAAGACAAAAAATAAATAAAAATAAATAAGAGAAAAAAGTTGTCTTCCACCCTAATGCAGTGGTCTCACCCATCCCTCCTGGAAACCCATCAGCTCCTGGTGGCTCAAGCCCACAGTTTCCAGCTACCTGGACCTGGATTCCTGGACAGCATCATAGGCTAGTCCCAAACCCCCTGAAGCCTCGCCTGGCCAGCTGGCAGGAGGCAGCCCTGGTAGTGGTCTCAGTCCTGGGCCTTTTGCTGCTTCCAGAGACCAAGAAGTGGTTTCAGGATTCAAGGAATAAATAACTCTCTGGCTTCTGCTGGTCAGCCTGGGCTGGACCTCAAAATCACCTATGAATTCTTTAAAACCAATGTTCTGTTTCAGCGACACGGCTGAGGACAGCACAGAAACCTGTGTGTCAGCCTGTGTGGAGATGCATAGACGCAGCTCAGAGAATGTGACCGGAAGCAGCTCACAACTGACGCTTACAGACCACGCCAGCACCCTAACACATACGGACCCCACACCAGCTCCCCGCTAAGACTTACGGACCCCACGCCAGCACCCAATAACACTTATGGACCCCACTCCAGCTCCCGCAAACGTTTAGGGCACCCCATGCCAGCTCCTGCTAACATTTAAGGACCCCACACCAGCGCCCTCTATCGCCAGTGGACCCCATGCCAGCGCCCACTAGCACAGACCCCACAGCAGCACCCGCTAACACCTGCAGATCCCACAGCACCCAAAGTAAGCTGGACTTCGGGACCTGAGGCTACCATGGACCCCGCGCCCGCCTATGGCCCTCTTGGCCCGCCTATGGCTTTCAAGGCCCCTGTGCCCGTGACAACAGCATTGCCCTCTTCTGGGGCGCTCCATCTCCCCCTGACTAGATGGGCCTCCTCCAGGGCCCAGTGGTTCCCCTAATTTCCTCTGCAGCTCTTGGTTTGAGGTGCGTGCCACCAGGGAGGAACCCCCAGTCCTGAATGGACTCCATCTCCACCTCCCCAGCGGGGAGTCACAGGCACTTGCAGTCATCTCCCTCACAGGGGCCCTCAGTAGTTCATGGGCAACTGGCCAGCTCCCGCTTGAAGGACTCCTGGCTTCACCCCTCCCCAGCCAGGCCATAGCAAAGTCATCTCAAAGACCCAGAGAGAACAATCCCCCAAATATACTCATATGCACACACTCATACACACACATACACTGACACACAAACTAATATATACTCACACACATACATGCACAAACACACATGCCCACACACACACACTCAGGCACACACACACTCATACACATATACATGCACACACATCACATTCACACACATGCACACACACACCACACATGCTCAGGCACACACACGCATACACATACACATGCACACAGCACTCACACACAGGCATACACACATACACCTACACACGTTCAGGCACCCACACTCATACACATGCATATGCAGTCACACTTACACACACACACACACTTCTTTTCACACCTCATCAGCCATGCCAGGATCCCTAGTGCTCAAGTTCAGCCCCCCCAAGCACAGCCTTTATCCTCCCAAACTCCTACCTTCACCTTCCTCTCTCAAAGCAGTGGGCAGCTTAGATGAGTCTCTAAGAGCACTGGCTCCAGAGCCAGACCATGTGGGTTCAAACACTGAATGCTTCAGATGCTTTTCCATCTTCCCCACCGTGTGACCTCAGGCAAGTTCCTTGCCCTCTCTGTGCCAGTTACCTCTGTAAAGCCTTACTTTTAAATTCTGCTTTATAGAGTTGTTGTGAGGATTAAATGAGTTAATCCATGAAAATTGTCTGGCCTGGTGTGTGGCACAGAGTGTGGGCAGCCAACACAGTTTCTAAATGGTACCACTGACCATTAACTAGCAGGCAGGACACACCCCAACCGCGGAGGAGAGAAAAGTGAGCACTGCCCCCGGGTCCTTTCCTCCAGGGCAGGCACACAGCCGCAAAAACACCACCAGGGATCTGAAGAGAGAGTTCTTGTCCCTTGGTCCCTTTCGCTGCTCTCCCCTGTGGAGGCCTCAGAGCTGGAACATTCTGGAAGTCTCCCTCCTGCTGCTGCAGCGCTGGGCCACAGCTCCTGCCCGCCCGTAATTACAGGGCCCGGCTCCACTGGCCTCACTTGCATGGCTCAAGCCGGGACGGCACAGGCTGTGCTGCCGGCACTGCTCGGGGCCCGTGAGGGGCACCCTGCTCCCGCACACACTCTGCTGCCGGCACTGCTCGGGGGCCCGTGAGGGGCACCCTGCTCCCGCCACACACTCTGCTGCCGGCACTGCTCGGGGCCGTGAGGGGCACCCTGCCTCCCACACACACTCTGCTGCCGGCACTGCTCGGGCCCGTGAGGGGCACCCTGCTCCGCACACACTCTGCCACCTGCCCCCAAACGCCCACAGGGACGCCCTGGCGCTGAGCACTTCAGGAGCACAGGGAGCACCGTCACCCCATCTGAGACGCAGCCCCAGGGATCTCTGGGAGGTGTCTTCAGGAATCTCAAGTTGCATTTGCTCTACGAGGCCATCCCTGGCCCCCAGTGACGCTGCATCTCCGCGTCATTCATGACAGCACAGCTTAGGGGTGGTCTCCTGGGAACCATGAATGGAGACCCCAGTCCCAGAATATCAGCCACACACAGAGGCTCCTCTAAGGAGCACCCGAAGTGGAGACGGAAAGACCCCCTACCCCACCAGCCCACAGCCCACAGCCCTCGCCAGCCTAGGGAGGAACCTCCCCAAGGCACAGACCACCCCTTTCACTCCCCAGTGCCCCGACCCCCCCCATCCCCCAGTGCCCCTCTCGGAACTCCCCCACACCAGCCACACGGCCAAGCCCGGAGTGGGTGGGGACCAGCAGCATGGTCTCCGTCCTGCGGTTCTACTCTATCATTTGGGGCCTGCTTTCCTGGAACCGGCTGGGGTTTAGCAATTTGGGGGCTTGAAACAGCCGCTCCTCTCCCAGCCAGCCCTGACCTATCTCAGAGACTCCCAGGACCGCCAGGCCAGGGGACAATAGGCCACACCCTTATCAGGATGCTCAGAGGGTGTGTCCTGTGTGGCTCTAGGCCTGGATAAGGGGCAGGTGGGGGGCGGGTGGGGGCAGATAAGAGACTCAGAGTGGGGTAGCTCACGCCATCATGAAGCCCAGCCTTCTCCCGGGGTGGTGCTGTGGCCGGTGGACTGATTCCCACTCCCACTTCTCAAAGGGAAAATGGAGAATCGCAAGGGACAGAGGCGGCAGGAGCTGGGCAGGGCCGGCCACTGACTCCTGCCCTGCCTGCAATCCCTGCCTCAGTGCAACAAACAACAGCCCCATCATGGGGTGCTGGGAAGTGGCCCCAGTCATCGTCCCCAGAAACCGTCACTGCAGTTACAAGGCCTCCCTGGCGCCTCTTTGCTCCCTGGGATCAGCAAACCCAAGCTTGACAGTACAGGTTCACTCAGGCTGGGTGCATGAGGGCAGACACAGAGGGGAAGGGGGAAGGGGCGGGCTAGAGCCCCTTGTTCTCCTGTCTGCTCTGCCCTAGGCCATACCCCCTTAGCACCCTTTCCAGCAAGCGCCCTGCAGCGGGAGAGGCCGGGCCAGAGCACAGCTGCGCTGGGTTTGCCTTGCCTCACTGTGGGAGTCGGGCCAGCTCTTCACCTCCTGTGTCCTAGACGCAGAAGGAACAGGGCCCAGCCATCACAGTGACCTCCTGAATGGACAGAAGCCACTGCGCCCAGTGTGGGGTGGAAGAGGCCCGGCTGCCAGGGCTGTGGGCAGGGCAGAGAGGGGCAGCCTGAGCCCTTTCCCCACTTCCTTCCCGGAGATGCAAGGCCGCAGGGCATTGAGTCCCTGCTGGCATCCTGGCAAGAGAAGGCCTGGCCCCAGCCAAGGGTCCTGGTGCTAGCGTTGTCCAACTCCACCAATGCCTCTTCATGCCTTCGGGTCTGGCAGGGTTGAATGAACCCAATGCTGCACCCCTGGCCAGCAAGCCTGGCATGACTCCCAGCGCCTGGCCCCACACCTGCTGGGACCACAACATCGAGCCCCTCAGAGGCAGCCACCCTGCACAGAGAGGGGGCCATGATGGACACACAGGAGAACTGTGCTGGAAGCCAGGAGTCAGGTGTCCGGTTTGGCCCAGCGTGTCGGGAAGAACTTTCTGGAAGGGTGACAAGGTGACCCAGGCTGCCACAGCGCCTGGACAGCAAACCTGCTTGTACCAGTGTAGAACAGTAAGCGGCAGAGATGGCCACTCAAATTTCTGAGGCCAACTGTCCCACAGCGCTCTTGGGAGCAAGACTCTGGCCACAGAAAGAGAAGGACAAGATGGTTCATCATGGGGCCGAAGCAACAGCGCAGCAGGTAGAGCCTTGCACGCGGATGACCCAGGTTCTCTCCCGGCATCCATATGGTCCCCCTGAGCATCGCCAGCCGGGTTCTCTCTCCGGCATCCATATGGTCCCCTGAGCACGCCAGAATGGGTTCTCTCTCCGGCATCCATATGGTCCCCCTGAGCACGCCAGAATGGATTCTCTCCGGCATCCATATGGTCCCCTGAGCACGCCAGCCCGGGTTCTCTCTCCGGCATCCATATGGTCCCCTGAGCACGCCAGAATGGGTTCTCTCTCCGGCATCCATATGGTCCCCTGAGCATTGCCAGGCTGGGTTCTCCCGGCATCCCATATGGTCCCCTGAGCATCGCCAGGCTGGGTTCTCTCTCCGGCATCCATATGGTCCCCTGAGCATCGCCAGCCCAGGTTCTCTCTCCGGCATCCATATGGTCCCCTGAGCATCGCCAGGAGTAATTCCTGAGTGCAGAGCCAGGAGTACACCCTGAGCATGAGCACTGCTGGGTGTGACCCAAAAACCAAAAAAATAAATAAACAACAACAACAAAGATGTTGGATAAATAAACAACAACAACAAAGATCATGGATTCAGGGTTCAGAGAGGGGTCAGTATCTGCCTTTGGTCACACAGCAAGTCTGGCAAAGTCAGGTGCAGGGAAGTTCAGTCCTGAAGTGATTCCAGGGCCCAGAAGGGAGCCGAGCCCCAGGCTCCTGGGGATCCTGGAAGTCCTTTCGACCCCGCCCTCCCCTGGCAGCAACAAAAGCCACTTCCGGTGTCTGGGCGAATCATGGAACTCCTCCTCTTTGGGCAGCTACAGCCTTGCAGCCTTCCTGCCCACTCATAAAAGCGGAAAACCAAGGCATAGGCTGGGGCAGGGAACTGGCCTTGGCCCCCGGACTGGGACTGAACATTTCACAGTCATTCCTCTGGCAGATCAGCAGCCCAGGGCAGGTGCTGGCAGAGAGGCTGGAAGGGGCTGAGAAGGAAGAAGGACCCGGAAATAGTCGCTGGGGGTTAGTCACAGGCCGGGCATCTGCAGCACCTGGGTGCTGTCCTGGAATCTGGGCCTGGGACACCCGCCCTGCAGACCGCAGGGAGTGCTGACCCAGTTGGGCCCCAGGGGGCAGGGAAGGACCTGAGACAGCTATGCGGCATGGGGCTTGCCCTGGCCTCTACCTGCCCGGCCTCTGTTGCCTCATCTGTCAGCTCTGGGCAGACTGGACCAGGCAGTCCTCTCCTGAACCCAGCTCAGGTGCTTGGGGACTCCCCACCCCCCCCATCCCTGCCAGGCCTGTGTTTCTCTGACTGTGTCCCCATGCAGTCTCTCCTGGATTTGTGTTCGTGAGCAGTTGCCATGGAGACAAGTCACAGCTTCTTTGACAGAAAAAAAATAAACAACAAAACGACTCCCCCAGGGCAGGGCTCTGCCTCTCACCTGCCCCCCCAACCCCACCCAGTCTCTAGTACCCAATCTGCCATGGGCTGGATCCAAAAAGGAAAAAAAAAAGTGTCAGTGCCAAGATGAGGTGTCCCAGAGAAGTTGGAGAAGGAGCCTGGTTCTCAAATAGTCACTCACCAACCGTGAAGAGGACACTTACGGCTCCCGCTTGCTGGGCCTGGTTCCAGAAGCAAAATGCTACCTCCTACACCCTGGGCTCTGCTTCTATTCACAGATGGAAGAATGAGAGCCCAGGGGCAGAAGCTCTGATACCAGGAAGGCGGGTGAGGGGAGAACACCCAGGCCCCTAGCCCAAGGGGCTCCCTCCTCCTGGCCAGGCTACCAGACTGGTAGGGTCCTCAGGATGGCACCCAGCACTCCCTGGGGAACTCAAACTGTCTCTGCAGAACTCTGCTGAGATTCATCAGCCCAGAGGCTCTGGCCTTTCCATTGGTCTCCAAGATTGCAGGCCTGGAAGGGGGGACAAGGGAGCACTGTCGTGGGGATCCTGCCCTGCCCTGCTGTGTGGCCCTGTGTCAGCCCTGCAGTCTCTGAACATCTAAGTGGGCATTCACAAGGAGGTGGGCCCAAGTATTTAGAGGCAGCCTCTGCGCCTACCTCAGTTCCATTCAAGCACAGCAACGCCCAGGTAGAAAAAAATCAAGTGCCAGAGCCTGGCTCCCTGCTTCTGAGCCCTGCTGCCCCGGGGGGTTCTCATGGAGGAGGAGGAGAGCCCTAATTAGCAGGATCGCAGGGTGGCGCTGGGAACACCAGGCAGAAGGGAACCTACTGCAGTTCCCAGCAGAGACCTGCGCCGGGTGAAGGAGGGGTTTGCAAAGGCGTCCTGAAAGGGACTGTCCAAAGGCAGCGTGGAAGGGCGGTGTGCAGGGCACAGCTGGAGCAGCGGCGGGAGGCCGCTGACAGCTGTGCTGCCCGCCAAGGAGGCTGACCTTGCCCCAGGGCCTTAGAGACTCTCATTCACTCCGCACAAGCCAGCGAGGTGGAAAGGAGGAAAAACTCAGGGCCACACAGTTGGAGAGCTGCAGAGTCAGGACCCAAATTCTGGCATCAAAGATGTGACGTCTGTGCTGGCCACTGTGGTGGCCCCCGCCGCTAAGGCTGGTGGAAACCTGAAAGGCAGCTACTGCCAATGGACGTGTGCTGTCACTGGGAAGCGCTCACAGGAGTCCGACTTCCTATGAAAACAAGGCAAGCTGTTCCCCTGAGGCTTTTATACTGATCGTATGCTAAAATCTGTCGGAAGGCCACAGAGGCAGCTCCAGGGGCTGCAGCACAGGCTTCGCATGTGGAAGTCCGGGTCGGACCCCCAGCACCGCTTGCTCCCCTGCCCGAGTACCTCTGGTGGAGCCTAGTGGGCCCCTGTAGCCCTGGACTGGAGCAGGGCCCAATGCCAGACAGAGCACTGAATCAGCAGGCCAAAGCAGATGGACTAAGTGCTGCCAGGAGGGAACCGTGGACCTCTGGAGTCCTCCTTTTTCCAAATGAATAAATAAAAAGAAATATGGAAATATGTTGACAATAGTGAGTCATAAAGTATTGTAGATTCATTTTATCTACTTCTTTTACTTTTTCTTTTCTTTTCCTTTTTGCTTTTTGGGTCACACCTGGAGACACTCAGGGGTTATTCCTGGCTCTTTTTTTTTCTTTTTGGGTCACACACACGGCAATGCTCAGGGGTTTCTCCTGGCTCTGCACTCAGGAATTACTCCTGGCGGTGC
>JAJIBD010011757.1:0-20209 GCA_021461705.1 Cryptotis parvus
GTCTGTATAGGGGATGTGTCAGGGGTCACCGAGGGGGTCTGTATAGGGATGTGTCAGGGGTCACCGGGGGGGTCTGTATAGGGGATGTCAGGGGTCACCGAGGGGTCTGTATAGAGGGATGTGTCAGGGGTCGCCGAGGGGTCTGTATAGGGGATGTGTCAGGGGTGGCCGAGGAGGGGTGGGGACAGGGGATGTGTCAGGGGTGGCCGAGGGGTCTGTATAGGGGATGTGTCAGGGGTGGCCGAGGGGTCTGTATAGGGATGTGTCAGGGGTGGCCGAGGGGGTCTGAATAGGGGGTGAGGGGTCACTGGCGGGGTCTTTATAGGGGGTGAGTAAGGGGTTTGCGTGGACTCTGCCCGGCCTCTCTCCCCCCAGACAGCGATGCTTTCCAGTTTATGCCCGCGGCTCCACTTACTAAGCGTGTCCTCGGACAGAGGGGACACACATCCCCCATCCTTCACTGTCCTTCTGGCAAATTCTCCAGCACCAACCAACATTCCCGCAGAGAGTAGTGGCTGGGGTGGGCGTGGCTTACAGGGACGTGGTTTCCAGCGGGCGTGGTCTGCAGTGAGGCTGGCTGGTGGGCCTGGTTTAGTGTGGGCGTGGCTTACAGGTGGGTGTGGTTTTGTGGTGGGTGTGGCTTACAGTAGCGGTCCGGTGGGCGTGGTTTATGGTGTGGGCCTGGTTTTGTTGTGAACATATTTTAGAGTGGCACTCTGGTGGGCGTGGCTTACATTATTGTGGGCGTGGCTATCTGGTAGGCCTAGTCTGCGGTGTAGCTGGTAGGCGTGGTTCTCTGGCGGGCGTGGTCTGCAGTGTGGCTGTCTGGTGTAGACGTGGCTAGCAGGTGGGCTGGAGTGGGCGGTCTAGTTGGGCAGTCCACAGGAAGCCGAAAATGGACTCTTCGGCCCCTCACTGCCAGGTGCTCGGACCCTAGAGGCTGCCCAGGTCACGCAGTGCCCCAGGCCTGGGCGCTGCCCTGCCCGCCCTGCCAGTCTGGTCCTGGCTGCACCGAGACCTGGGCTGTGCCCCCTCAGCTACTAGGAGTACAGTCGGGCCCATCTGCCACTTCCTGTAGAGTCCGACCAAACCGGCTTTACCAACTGCCTCAGGCTCCATGCCCGCCACTGAGACAGCCCGAGCCTCTCGCGGTCATCGCCGACAGGACAAAAGCAGGTCCTGCCCAGCGGCCAGTGACCGAGCCACGCCCGGACCGCGCCCCGCCCCTGATCGTGGCCCACACCCAGCCCCTCTCCCCACCCGACTTACAGTTCCCGGAGGCTGAGGGTCTGGAAGAGCTGCCAAGACAGGGTGGTGAGGCGATTGCTGGAGAGGTTGCTGCAGGGCCAAGGAGAGAGGTCAAAGGTCAGGCCCCGGGGGGCCGCCCACGCCCCGCGCCCTCAGCTAACTGCTCTGAGCTGGGCTTTGGGAGGGGCCCAGAGTCACAGCACAAGCGGCACGCCCCCCTTCCATCCCGGCATCCCACATGGTCCCCGAGCACCGCCAGGAGTGACTCCTCAGTGCAGAGCCAGGAGGAACCCCTGAGCGTCGCCAGTGTGACCCAAAAGAAAAATAAAAATTCTCCCCCTGGTCATCTCACATTTCCTGCTCAAGCGCTTGGGTCGCTTTTAAGACCTGGAGGGGCCTCTGGAGCTGCCGGCGCGACAAGGGAATCTTTCTCCAAGGTTACCGACACTTGAGTGATGCCCAAAAAGCACCTTTTGGGGCCAGGGAGAGAGCGGCAGAGAAGGCGTGGGCCTGCATGGCTGCCCCGGGTGGACCCGGCACTCCACGGGTTCCCGACCCCGGGAGTGACCCTGGGAATGAGACCCGCGTCAGCCCTGAGCACTGCACACGCGGGCCCCGAGCAGGGAATAGGGACCGCATGCCCAGACCACCGGTGCCCCCCAACCGGACCACCCGTGCCCCACCGGACCACCGGTGCCCCCACACCGACCCGCTTCCCTTCCTTTTGTGCCTGCGCTTTTATTCTTCCTCATCGCAGACAGCAAACCCAGTAAGCACCAGGAGACAAGGGCACCAGGAGACAAGGAGTTCAAGAGCTGAAGGACAGTCCGCAGGCAGAGACCAGGGCCCCGCCCATCACACGAGGCCCCAAACACTGCCCAGCGCCCCCCACACAGAACAGTCAGTAAAATGCACCCCGCACTGTCTTTCCGCAGCCCCCAGCCCACACATGCATGTGAAATCACCCCCTCGGAATCTTGCAGCCGCCCCACACACGGGCACACACACGTGTATGTTCACACAGAACAGTAAAGTGCAGCACCCCTATAATCTCTCAGCAGACCCCTCTACCACCAGCTCCACGCTTGGCTGAAGGTGGTGCCCCCAGGCTCCATGCCTGGAAGCCCCCAACTCTGCCCTGTGGGGGCCACCCCCTAACACTGCAGCCCCCAGCAACGGGCAGGCCCACCGGCTGCAGCTGGGCCCACCATGTTTGCCCTGACGACGACTTAACTGTTGTCGTTAGGAGGAAGGAAGGGGAAGGGCACAGCCAGGCAAGCACAGCGCCCACGGGCACCGGGGCCTCTCGGTGTCGGGGCTGGCAGGCGGCGAGGGAGGACAGAGGCGGCCGGGAGCAGAGGACAGAGGCGGCCAGGGAGCAGAGGACAGAGGCGGCGGGAGCAGAGGGCAGAGGCGGCCGGGAGCAGAGGGCAGAGGTGGCGGGGAGCAGAGGGCAGAGGCGGGGCGGGGAGCAGAGGGCAGAGGCGGCCGGGGAGCAGAGGACAGAGGCGGCCGGGAGCAGAGGGCAGAGGCGGCGGGGAGCAGGAGGGCAGAGGGACAGAGGCGGCCGGGAGCAGAGGACAGAGGCGGCCGGGAGCAGAGGGCAGAGGCGGCGGGAGCAGAGGACAGAGGCGGCCGGGAGCAGAGGGACAGAGGCGGCCGGGAGCAGAGGACAGAGGCGGCCGGGAGCAGCGGGACACCCTGGAGCCTGCTATACCCTCTACTGGGACGGCGCTGGCCGTGCTCGCCCTGACCAGCTGTCCCGGAGAGCTGCGGGCACAGATGGCCTCGCTCTGCACCAGGCTTGGAGAAGCCCCTCGGGGAGCCAGGGGTAGGCGAGGCACAGAAGCAGGAGCAGGGAGGGCCCACGGGAGGGCGGCTGGGGCAGCGGCCCTGAACCCGGGTTTCCTTCTGAGCCAGCCTGGGACAGTTTTCCCATGCAGAAGGGACCAGGCCACACAGGGGCATGGTTCTCGCTGCAGTACACAGGGCTGGAGGCCGTAGGGGAGGTCGCAGGGAGACGGCGGCGGGCTGACCATCAGGCTGGAGAATGGGCGGAATCAGGGGCACCAGAGGCCGGGGGCAGCCTGGTGGTCTGCAGGATGCCTGAAGAGGGGCTGCAAGGGGCTGGGGGCTTCGGCACAGAAAGGGGCCGGGGACCCCATCCCGCAGCAGGAGCGGAGGGAGCCCACCCACTGACTCTCTCACCCGCTCGGAGCCCACAAGCCCCCCAGCTCGGTCCTCGCGAGGACAGCACCTGCCCCACTACCGGCGCCCGTTCCGCCCTAGCTCACAGCACCCCCGCGCCGCCCTCAGCCACCTGCGCGAGCCCACAGACCCCTGGGGACCCCGAGGGACGGCAGAACGGACGCAGGGGCCACCCTGAGCATGGGGCGCCCGACTCCCCCGTGGGAGCTTTACCTCAGAAGCCCACCCAGACCACCAGCCAACAGCCACCCGAGCCAACACCCAAAGGCGGGGTGCCCAGGGTCCCGGGAAAACGCTCCCCCAGCCCGGGCAGCCCTCCCCTGGGGGCCAACAGGGCCTTCTCAGAGACGAAGCTTTGCTACATTAGGTAGAAATGTCAGGATAAAATTGGATTCCAAAAGAGAGAAAATAACAGGCACCCCGGGCAAATAAAGGAGAAAGGCATTATCCCTCATTAGGCCCGGGGAGTGCTGGGGTTCAGGCTCCTGCCCACCGAGCCCACCACCCGTATCCTGTAGCTCGCCGCCACCCTCCCAAGTTCCGTCCGCACAGCCCACAGCTGCCCCTGTCAGGTCGGCCCCTGCGCAGACCCCACCCCAGGAATCTGCACGTCCGTGTGCCAGCCTGGTGACGTCACAGCCCACGAGGTCCCCACAGTGGCACAGACTCGGCTGGAGGCAAGAAGCAGCAGCCCAGAGGCACGGGGAGCAGGGGCAGGGGGCAGGGGCAGAGGGCAGAGGGCAGGGGAGAGGGGGCAGGGGCAGGGGGCAGGGGGCAGAGGGCAGGGGCAGGGGCAGGGCAGGGGCAGGGCCAAAAGTGTTGACTGGAATACCCCTGGAGCACCAGGACAGTGTCCAGCCCGCAAGGACGGCAGAGGGCAGGACACGCCACCGGGAGCCGGCAGGAGACCAGACAACCTGTCACCAGCCACTGGGGGCGGGGACGCTGCCTGTCACACTCGGTCCCACCCAGGCCCACCGGGCGCCCGTCCCCACACGCCCCTTGCCACCGGGCAGCTTCCAGGCCACTGGCCACGGGATTAACTTGGCGGACAAGCGTACCTGAGGGCCTTGCCCCACATCGGCTCCTGACCAGCACTCGGACGGGCCGAGGCGTCCAGCGGGCAAGCGCCCAGCGGGCGGTGAGAAGGGCCGAGTCTCTCCCCTGGACCTTGGCTCCGGCCTCCGGAACGCTGAGTCAAGAGGCTTTTCCAGACCAGAGACTCGGAGTGATGGACGCATGTCCTGGGCGCTTGTTCCCGACGGACCTGACGGCCAACTCGGCTGCGGGACTGTCCCCTACAGCCTCTGGATCGTGACTGCGCTGCCCAGCTGCAGCCTGAAGCAGCTTCCCAGGCCCAAAAGGGGCTGCCCACCCCCACCCGGCCCAGACTGGTGCGGGCAGTGCGGTGCGGGGCGAGACGACGCCAGCAGCTTCCCCGGAGGGCAGCGCCTCACCCCGAGGGCCCAGCAGCTTCCCGGAGGGCAGCGTCTCACCCCGAGGGCCCAGCAGCTTGGACCCTGCCTCTGCCCACCCAGCCCAGGGTGCTGCCCCTGAGGACCCCAGCGGAGAGACGGAGAGGTCAGGAGAGGCTGGGAAAGACGCAGGTGGGATTCTCCGCCCGGTGAGGGCCTCAGAGTTCGCGGGGGGGAAGCAAAGCCGGGAGCGGCCCACAGCCCCGGGATCGCCGGGTCGCCTGTCCGGCACATATCAGGGGCTGACCCACCGCCCCACCCTGGGCCGGCTGAGTTCCAGACTCAGCTACCCCAGGAGGAAAGACCGAGCCCACATGCTTGGGACACCCCCAGGAGACCACAGGCGGCCCCCAGGTCCAGCAGACAGCCCCCCACGAGCCTGCTCTGATGAATTTGCTTTCCCCTCAATTAAACGACTGCATGGGGTGGGGGCCAGCCCGAGGAGCCATTCTCATTCAGCTCAATTACACGGATGGCTCATTAAATGAACTTTAATGAAGCCAAAATGCTTTCTGTAATCAAATCTCAGTGATGAGGCCGTGGGCTGGGCCCTTCTCCTCTAGGGCCGCAGGGCTGGTCTGCGGCCCCCCAGGCCACACCTCGGTCCCTGGAGCCCAGAAACATCATGGGGAGTGCAAAGGGCCTAGCTGGGGAGGGCTCCGTGACCTTGGGTGAGCCAAGCTACTGGGCCCATAGGTGCTGCACCCAGCGACCTGCCAGGGAAGGCCCAGCTGCAGGCCGGGGGCTCCTCCTGCCCTCAGGGCCTGTGTGTGGCTGAACAGGCCAGCCCGGCCCTCTCTGCCGTCACTGTGACCCGGCCCCCTCCACCCCCAGGAATCCCCCAACACGCCTCTCTCTCTCTCTCTCTCTCTCTCTCTCTCTCTCTCTCTCTCTCTCTCTCTCTCTCTCTCTCTCTCTCTCTCTCTCTCCCCCCCCCCCCAGCTCCCAACTCCCTTCTCTGCTCTCACCCTGCGGCTCCGTCCCTCACAGCACCTGGACCTCCCATACTTTCCCCTGTAGCCCTTCCCGCCACCCCCTCCCTCCCAGCGGCTCTGGCCACCCCCAACACTGGGCAGTGGCCACCCTTGCACCAGGTATGGACCAGCAACGGAGGGGCCGGTGCCCGCATGGGGATCCGGCAGCCCCCACGCCCGTCCCTGCACGCGGCTCCTCTCCCGGCTCAAGCACGCACGGCCCCATGACGAGCACAAGGTTCCGGAAGCTTCTTCCCAGCCCGGCCTGTCTCTCGGGCCACCTTCCCTGGAGGCTGGGAACCGGACGGCGTGCGGCAGTGGTCCCCGCTGCTGGCCAGAGAGCCCCGAGCACTGCAGGGTGGGAAGGGCTGTCTGCAGCCGCTCGTCTGCCCCTGGGGTCCCAGTTTCCGGTTTCCGTGGTGGGGCCCAGCCTGTCCCTCTGGGTGACGCAGAGTCAAGGCAGGGCCCACCCTGGACCAGACACCACACGCAAATGCGCGTGACACATGTTACACACACACATCTCTCAAGCAGCACTGTGCAAACTTGCTTGTGCGAGCACGCCTTGTGTGTATGTGTTCACATGGCAGAGCATGCATGTTCACACATGTGCGCCTTCACACATGTCTACATACCCGCACACGTGTGTGCATGTTCATAAACCAGTCGGGGGGTGAAGGGAAGCAGCCAACAGCCGAACACCCCAGGGCCTGCAACGGAGACTTCTGGGAGCTGGTGATCAGGAGACCCACAGCGAGCAGCACAGGCACCCACGCTGAGAACAGGAGGGAGGAAGACGGGGAGGGGGGTGCAGGGGGCGGAGGGCAGGTGCAGGGGGTGGAGGGGGTACAGGGGCGGAGGGCGGGATGCGGGAGGCGGGGGCGGAGGGTGTGTGCAGGGGAGCAGAGGGCGAGTACAGGGGTGCGGGGGTGGGTGCATGGGTGCAGAAGGCAGGTGCAGGGAGCAGAGGGGCAGGGGGGCGGGGAAGGTTCAGGGGTGCAGGGGTGCGGAGGGCAGGGGAGCAGAGGGGCGGGTGCAGGGGTGCGGAGGGCGGTGCACGGGCAGAGGGCGGGGGGGAGCGAGGTGCGGGGGGGGGGCGGGGCGGAGGGCAGGTGCAGGGGAGCAGAGGGCAGGTACAGGGGTGCAGGGGTGCGGAGGGCAGGGGAGCAGAGGGCGGGTGCAGGGGTGCGGAGGGCCAGCCGAACCCGAGATCCCCTCAGGATGAGCCGAGTCACACCCGTCCTGGAGCGTGGAGGCCCGCAGCCCTAAAGGGTTCCGGTTAATTAGCTAATTACAGGGCAGAACAGAAGGGGATTGGAAACTGCGCTGTTGACCTTTAAGAATAATTAATATCATCGGGATACGAGCCCGTCCCAGGAAAACAACGAGGCAGGCTCTTGCGTCCTGTCCAAAAGCTCCAACAGGGGAGGCAGATGGGCGGGGGGGGAGGGGGGGGAGACGGGACCAGCCCCTCCCACCCCGCCCACGGCTAGCCCAGCCGCCTCCGAGCTATGGCCCACCCACAGCCACTCCACCCAGCGGGCCTCAGTCCCACATGCCCATGGCTCTCCTGCCCGATGCCGGGGAGGGGACACAGGGAGCCTTTCCGGGGGCCTGGAGGTGTGACCTCAGCGGCGGCCGGAAGCTCACAGTCCGCCCCCCAGCCCAGCACCTGCCACATGGCATCAGGGTGGGTCAGGGGTGAGCTCTCTGGGCCCTGGACAGCCTTCCTGGCACTCTGGCAAACCATGTGCTGTGACGCCCTGGACACTGCCCCCACCCATCCCGCCTGCCTGCCCGGGGTCTCTGCCGAGTCCCGCCTCCGCAGTGATGAGAGAAAGGCCCGGTAGGCGCATATGCCGCCTTCCCGCTCACGGCGGTGACACGGGGTGGCAGGTGGACCAGCTCTGGGCCTGTGTCCAGGCCCCTGGCCCAGCCCTGCAGCGCCTTCCACAGCTGGGGATGAAACATCGGCCGCACCCGGCCGTGCCCAGGGCTCGTTCCTGACTCTGCGCTCAGGAATCACTCCTGGAGATGCTCCGGCAACAGTACAGGATGCCAGGGACCAAGCCAGGCTGGCGCGTGCGAGGACCCGACCCCAGGCGGCCCGTGCAGCTGGTCCCTGCTATCCCGCAGCGCTGTGACCAGCATGAGAGACTGGAGCAACTTGGTCAAACCCAAGGATTTGTTTCTCTCACTGAGGGGGTTGGCAGGGTCAGAATTTGAGCCCCGATCCTCGCCCGCACAGGGCCTGGTGGTCAGTGTGGTGGCCCGTGGACACGGTCCGTCTCCCAACATCTGAACTTGCTGCGTTACAAGCCCAGCCCCGCCCCGCCCGCCACTGTCACTCCCACGTTCTCCCCCACCAGAATAAAGGACAGTGGGTGCTGGGGAGGCTGGAGCGGGCCAGAGCCCCAGGCTTACACCCACGTCCCTGATGTCCACTCTACACTGCCCCACGCACCTCTCCCTCTGGCCTCGCCCTCCAAGACGCCCAGTGGCTCCCCAGAGCTGCAAAGCCCCTCCCTGTGGTTACTCTGCTCCCCTCCAGGCCTGGTTCATTCTCAAACACTCAGCCCGGCTCTTCTCTGTAACTCAGCCCACGTGGTCTCTGGCCTCTGTGGCCCGATTCTGCACAGCGTTTAGGGGAAGGAAAGCTGGGGTTCCCTCCCCACAGAGACTGCTAGTGCGGAAGTCCTGCAGGCAGACCCAGCTGGGGCTGGTCTCGTCCCGAGGATGAGCGGCCACGACGTCCGTTGGCTCCTACAGCTACTCAAAGGGCTTCCACACCCCAGCCATGCCGAGGGAAGAGGCCCCAGGCCCCAGACAGAGGCTGGTTCTCGGGGCTCAGGGCGTCGGGGGCCACGAAAACCAAGTGGCAAATCTCACATGCCACGGGGGGTGCCAGACGCCCACTGTCTCCGGAGCAGGCACCACCTAACTCCACCGCGTGGGAGGACACAGGAGATGAACTTCCTCAGTGAGCGTTTCAGGGCTGGGAACAAAGGTCGTGGGAGCACGGAAAGAGGTTGTTGAGCTGCATCTCCGGCCACGGAAGGCATGAGGCACGTCAGCACCCGCCTTCGAGACGGTCCCTCCCCCAACCCCCCACAGCCGCGTCCTGGATGCCAGTCTGGGGCTTCCACACAAGCAGCCACGGCCATAATGTGCTGGGGACACTCAGGCCACGTCTTGTGGTCCCAGAACTGGGCCCACAGCACAGGTGACCACACACACACACAACACAATCACACACTTACACACAAACTCACACATAAACTCACACATACTCACACACACTTACACACCACGCACACACAACACACTCGTCTGCTCTTGTGCACATGAGCACGTGTCCATGTGTGTCCATTATGCATGTAATGCGTTCGTGGCACGCCCGAGTCATCCGTGGCCTTATCCTCCTGGCACGCGCATGGGGGCATGGCAGCCGTGCTATGCCTCAGTGGACCCTTGGACTATTCCTGTGGCAGAGAAGATGGCGGGACGCCACTAGGGAGCGCCAGAGAGAAAAGGCGCAGGAGCCTGGATCAGACTGGGTGGGTCCCGTGGGCAGCTGAGGAAGGGCCATGCTGGCTCGGCTCCTGGGGGACTGCTCAGGGTCCACTCCTGGCCGTGCTCAGGGGACCCGTGGGGTGCCGGGGAGCAAACCCACGTCGGCGTGTTAAATCAAGCGCCCTCCCCACAGCGCTATCGCTCGGGCCCCTGTTGCAAGGCACATTTCTGTCTGGAGCACGGGGGTCAGTCTGGAATCAGGGCAGGGCACTTGCCTACATGTCCCCGTCAGTATCAGGCCCGGGGCAGGGCGCGAGACCACCAGGCCGCACCCATGGCCCTTTATGAGCCGTTTCCTCCAGGCGCCTGCCTGGGCACGCCCAGGTGTCCAGCAGCGATGCCAGGGCAGAAGGGGGTGGCCGTGCCTGGGAGCCCCTCAGCGGAGCTGTTCCGGGTTCAGGAGGGTCGGGTGCTGGCCGTGGTGCTGAAACCCCAGCAGTGGGGTTGCAGGGAGCAGGGGCTCCCCGGACTTTCCGCTCGGGAATGCTGGGAGCTGGGCGCCGGGGTCCCCGGATTTTCCGCTCGGGAATGTTGGGAGCTGGGCGCCCGCACGCGGGGTCCGAGAGGGCACTCAGGGCCCTCTACCAGCGTCTCCTCCCCAGAGCTCTCTTGCTTGAGGCAAAGCAAATGGCTCATTCCCGTGGGTTCCGAGCAGAGTGGCCAGGAGGGAGTCGGAGGCCACACACACAGAGATCTGTCCCCGGCCTGATGGGAACGCGGTGAGCTCACGGCTCGGCCAGCGCCAGCAGCGGGGGTGGGGGAGCCAATGGCGTCTGCGGCCCGAGAAAGCTCGCTTTTTCTCTTCCCGGCGAGACTGGACATCCCGACCCCCGCCTGGACCAGTGCCCTGCCCACGTCACCACCAGCCACAGGGACACCATGCCAGTAACGCCCCTGAGCATCGAGGGCACGGCCCGAAACTTAAAGGGAGAGACGAGGAGATCGGAGGACGGGGAGAAGGGCCCAGGCCCGCGGAAGACGGCAGTGAGAAACAGCCGTCAGGCCGGGGTTCAAGGCGCCAACACTGACCAGAGCCAGACAGCTCGAGGGCCCTGCGGGAGGCAGGGTTGGGAGGGTGACAGGCAGAGAGGGGCTGTCGGAGCGGGCCGGCCCACGCGTTATTAATCTTCTCAACAGAGTCTGACCCCTGAGCTCTGTGTAAGAACAAGCGGGCTGTCTAATTACGAGGCCTTAATTTGTTTTCTTCCCCACACAATAAATACGGAGCAGGAGGCTGGGCCCCCAGGGCCGTCTGGGCCACCACCTCAGGCCTGGCTGGCGAGGGGAGAACAAGGCCCCTAGCCACACCCACGGTGCCGCCGAGCTGAGGGAGTCAGCAAAGCACAGAGCAGGGACCTGGAGGCACACGTGGCCGTGAGCGGGGGATGGCACGCCTTCCCGTGACCCTGGTTCCGAGCCCCGCATGCAGGGGCAGCCCGTGGCAGGGGCGTGGGAAGGCGGCCGGATCGTGATGGCACACAGGTGGGGGCTGCAGGGGCCCGGCCAGACCCTCACCAGAGAGCCCGGCGTCCCCACGGAACCCCAAGATTCCGGATGCAGCTGTTTAGAGCTGGACCGAGATGGGTCCTCCGAGCTGCCCAGAGCTCCCGGGACCTGCTGAGGGGATCACGGCATGTACAGCTGCCCCCCCCCCGGCTCCTGGGACCCCCAAGGTGCCACCAGGCCCTGCTCGGAAAGACCGGCCGCGAGGAAGCCAAGAGCAGCCGCTGCCTGCACCTGTCACCCGGGCTCACCACTCACTCATTCTTTCCCCTCACTCACTGCTCACTCATTCACTCCCCACCATCCCTCACATTCCCTCACTCACTCATTCCACTCATTCATTCCCTCATTCATTCATTCCCTCACTCACTCATTCACTCATTCACTCACCACTCATTCCCTCATTCATTCATTTACTCATTCATTCCCTCACTCACTCATTCCCTCACTCATTCACTCACTCACTCATTCACCTCACTCACTCATTCACTCATTCATTCCCTCATTCATTCCCTCACTCACTCATTCATTCATTCACTCACTCATTCACTCACTCACTCATTCACTCACTCCACTCACTCATTCACTCATTCATTCCCTCACTCACTCATTCATTCACTCACTCATTCACTCATTCATTCCCTCACTCACTCATTCATTCATTCACTCACTCACTCATTCCCTCACTCATTTATTCACTCACTCATTCACTCACTCGCTCATTCATTCCCTCAATCCTTCACACGCATTCCACAGACACAGGATTCATGGCACTGAACCCGAGGGCTCCTTCACAGGGGAGAGCCGAGATCTCGCCAAAGGTGTTTCTGGTGTGACCCTGTTATGCAGTATCAGGCGGGGCTCTAGGCGAATGGGTGAGTCCGGCACTCCCGGCCACAAGTTCTCTAGCCCACCGCATCCACAGGGGCTCAGCACCCGGGGTGCCCAGGCGGCAGGGGAGGCCGCAGGAGGGAGGCAGGCCCAGAGGGTGGACCGGGCGCCCGAGAGGGCCCATCAGCAGGAGGCAGCAGAGGCTGCAGAGCCAGGCCCAGAATTCACGAGGGCTCAGAAGGGCCCAGGGCCGCGCCCCACATCCGTCCTCAGTGGGCCCGGGGATGAATGGTGGACGAGAGAGACCGTCTCAAGGGACGGGCAGCCCGGCCAGGGGCTGTGTCTCCCGTCCAGCCCGAGGCGACCTGACAGGGGACCTCAAACCAGAAAGAACAAAGACAGTCCTGGGGTCAAACAGGAGCACCGGGCGACCGCTCATGCATACACAAATACACACAGACACACACACACACACACACAGAGTCACACACACGTGCACACAGACACACCCCCCCCGTGCACGCCTCCCACACGTGGTCCTGACTCCGGCCCCCACCCTGAAGCTCCAGGGTCAGGCTCTCGGGCAGACTCAAACGTGTGTCCCCAAGAGGAGGGGACGCAGGTACCCCATGTCCCCACAGCCGTCTCCTGCAGGGACTCCCGCCCGTCCAGCCCACAGGGCCCAGAACCATGAGCCGGTTCTGGTTCTGTGTTCTGCCACGGCCGAACACAGCAGCAAAGCTCGTCCCCTCACCACCCCGCCAGGCCCACGCCGGTGGGAGAAATAAATGCTCGGGCTTGCTGGAATCCGGCATTACATATTCTTGGAACTCAACGGACCAGAGGCTAATGCCAAGAAATCTTTTATAATAAAGAGATGCAGGTTCTAATGTGAGTGTCAGGACAGGGTTTGACCTGGCTGGGAGACACAGGCTGAGCCACTCCTCAACGGGCTCTCAGAGACGGGGGCAGGGAGAGAAGCTGCCACCACCAGGAAACGCCGCAAAGACCCCGTGGGAAGGCTGGCAATAAGCACGGGGAGGGAGAGGGAAGAGGAAGAGAGAGGGAGAGAGAAAGAGGGAGAGGGAGAGGAGAGGGAGAGAGGGGGGTGAGAGGGAGAATGAGAGAGAGGAGAGAGAGAGGAAGAAAAGCGAGGGGGAAAGAAGGGAGAGAGAGAGAGGGAAAGAGAGAGAGAGAAGAGGGCAAGAGAGAGGGAGGAAGACAGAGAGAGGGAGATAGGGAACGAGAGAGGGAGAGAAAAAAGAGGAAAGAGAGAGGGGAGAGGGCTGGAGCGATAGTCCAGCAGGTAGGGCATTTGCTTTGCACGCTGCTGACCTGGGTTTGATCTCCGGCATCCCATGTGGTCCCCGAGCACCACCAGGAGTAATTCCTGAGTGTAGAGCCAGGAGTAACCCCTGAGCATCACCGGGTGTGACCCAAAAAGCAGAAAGAGAGAAAGAGAGAGAGAGAGAGAGAGAGAGGGAGGGAAAGAGAGGGAGTGAGGAGAGAGAGAGAGGGAAATGGAGAGCGAAGGGGAGAGAGACAGGTGCCTCCCGAGGGCAGACAGCTAAGTGTCCTCCAATGAAAATCCGTGCGGCCAGAGAGAGGCTGAGGGCAGGTGCCACACGCGGCCCGACTCCAGGCAGCGGGAGCAGCAGAGAAAAAGTCCTGCTCAGCCCCAGGTGCCCAGATCAGCGCCCAGGCGAGAGGGGGCATCTGCGTTTCTCGGGTGCGAAAACCCTCACAGGACTGGAACTGTGAGCTCAGGAGCTGCGCGGGCGGGGGCCTCCCCACAGGACCACGCAGGGCCTGCGGCTTCCCGGCGGCGGAGGTCACTCTTCCCTTTTGTTGCAGTGGACCCACGTCATGGCCTCCCTGTACCGGAGGCTCACACGGCAGCCCAGCCACCCCAACCACACTGGCGAATGGCCCAGCCAACACACCCCCAACTCTCAGAACCACGGCGAACACGAGACCACTATGACCTAATCTAAAAGCAACAGCGACTTCGGGCCTAAGGACACGGCCCTGAGTCGGGCGGGCCCCCACAAGTCACACAGGAGCACCACAGAGGAAGGTGACATCCTCGAAGGGGACGAGACCCCATCTACTGACCTCCAAGTCCCCCGGAGGGAGAGGGGACAGTCCGTGCTCCAGAGGACCCAGCTCCAGACCGCCCCAGCCCCGGCCTCACAGGGGACAGCGCAGCCCCCACCGCAACGAGGGGATGAAGAAGAGAGCCCTGGCCTGGGCCCAGCACCTGAGCCCCGCCGGCTGCCCAGCACCGAGCAGCAAGGACGGCGGTCAAGGGCATGGACAGCTCAGGCTGTGGACTTGGAGCTGGCCCCGGGGGCCCCATGCGTGGGGAACCTCAACCAGCAGTAGGAGGGCAGGGCCCGGGAGGCTTTTCCGCTGGCCTCTGTCCAGCACGGGCACTCTGGGGTGTCCCTGGGCACCTCCCAGCCGGAACAGCCAGCGGGAACCTCACAGAGCCGCTGAGCGGGCCACCAAGCGGCCCCTCAAGGCAGCTTTATCCTCGGGATCCTTGAAGCGAAGACTCGTCCTGGGGAAGGTCACGAATCTTCCAGCCTCAAAAAATGTCAGAATCCAGCTCTAGTTTCCTACAGCTCGTCGTGGGAGCCGGAGCCCCGTGGAGCAGCCTCCAGGCTCCAGCGTGGGCAACGGCCTCTGCCCAGCCCGAGCCTTCCACTGACAAAGGCCACAGGGTGGGGGCGGGAAGTGGCGGAGCCCCAGGCACCGTGTGGGGGTTTGACAGGGCCCGGGGGCTGGAGCTCCAGTTCTCGCGGGGGCTTCCAGCCAAGGGGAGCAGAAGACGGCTTCAGCCACTGCTTCAAAACACGGAAAACCAAGGCTGGGGGGGAAAGAAAAAGGCGCCAAGCCAGGGCCGGGCAATTAGTGCTGGAGTAAGTGATGATCTTGTGATTGCTCAGCCGGCCGCAGACTTGTAAATGCATTTAGGGGCCAGAAATAGACGCCGCAGCGCGAGCAGCGGAACCGGCCCCACTGCCAGGGCGGCACGTCCCGGGCGGCTGCCGGGAAGGGCCTCGCGCTGCGGGCTGAGGCAGGGGGTCGCCTGACCCCCGCCGTGACGTCACCGCCTCCTGCCGCGCCCCCTCCAATACCTCCAGCTCTCCCCAGAAGCCCCTGCGGAGGCGGAGGACCCTCGCCCCAGCGCCCGACATCTGGACCACACGCCAGATCCCTGATGGCCCCAGACTGAGTTCCCAGCCCCACCAGAGGGCCGGGACCCCACACGGCTCCGACCGGTCAGGGAGCAAACACAGCTCAGGGTAAAGGCCGGCGGGACCCCCGAGCCCTGCAGGGCGCTGAGATGCCTCTCCGGGACCCCAGGGCCAGCAGCAGAGGCCAGTCCCGGGAAGGCCCCTGGGGTCAGCGCCAGTGCCCAGGACACCCTGCAGGTTTGGGGGACATGGTGCCCTCCAGGCTGACCCTGGCTGGGCTGTGGGACCGGCAGAGGGCAGGGTCCAGCCCTGCAGAGGGGCCGGCCGAGGGCTCTGCCCGAAACAGGGCTTGGGCCTGGCGGCTGACAGCTGGGGTCTTGGGGGTTGCGTGCACTGGGGGCACCGGCCTGGGGGTCGGGAGCCCCTGAAAGCAGCAGCCCAGCCCGGCTGGCCATGGCCTCTCTGCTGGCCCCCTCCAAGTCTCCGCCTCATTCCCTGCTCCCAGCTCACCCAAGACCAAGTGCCCCTGCCCCCAAAGGGGTGCCATGAAGGATGGACACACTCAAACACACACACACACACACACACACACACACACACACATGGGCACACGCTGTCCCTCCCCGCTGCCCACACACAAACACAGACCGTGCATGCACACCACACAATGCATGGCACACACACACACGCAGAGCACACATGCAAGCCACTCGTTACATACACAGACACGCATGCCATCATACACACAGACCATCCATGCATACCACGCACAGTACACACACTACACACACACAATGCATGCAGACCACACATCACACCACACACACACACACAATCACACCCAGCAGAGCCCCACAGACACATATTTCACAGAAACACAAATGCACGCAGTAACACACACGCATATATGCACACACAGACACACACACGCACACACACACACACACACCGCACACACACACACACACACACACACACACACACACGGTCTCGAGGCCTCCCCAGGGCACAGGCCTAGCTCCTGCCCCCAGTGCTGGGAGCCGCCGTGTGCTCGGGAAGGTGAGCTGGGGCTGAGGGGAGCCCAGCCAGGCCCCTGTGGGACCCTTTGGCTGGTAACCCCAGACACCACTCAGGGGCCGGCCGTGAGGGAGTGGGTGTGGCCCAAGAGGCGGGTCTCCAGCCCCGGCCCGCCCGGCCACCCCCTCCCGCCCCGCCAGGCCCAGCCCACTCACAAGTAGTGCACCCCCCCCCCACCCCACCCCTGCCCCACCCCACCCCTACCGGCCCACTCACATGGCGCAGGTGAGGGTTCTTGGCGAGGCTCTGGGCTGGATGCTCCGGAGCCCCGAGTTCTTGATGGTCCTGAGGAGGACAGAGGAGGGTCAGCAGGCTCGGGGTCAGCACGCTCGGGGCCAGCAGGCTCGGGGTCAGCAGGCTCAGGGCCAGCAGGCTCGGGGTCAGCAGGCTCGGGGTCAGCACGGGGGTCAGCAGGCTCGGGGCCAGCAGGCTCGGGGTCAGCAGGCTCGGGTGGGCGCCTGAGCCCGGCCAGAGCCCACAGCCAATCAGGCTCACAGGTAGAACTTGGGCGCTGGGGCCCACCTGGGGCTCCCGGACACGCGGGTGCGGCCCCCACCCCTGCCTTCACGGCTACTCACAGCTTCTGCAGCCCAGTGTACAGCTCCATGTCCACGGCGTTGAGTGTGTGCAGGCCGCGCCAGTTCTCGATGTGTCTGGGGAGAAGGGGGCAGCTCAGTGGGGCGGGGGGCCGACCCCACCCAGAGCCGGGCACCCGGACCCGCCCCGTCCTTCCCATCGCTTTTCCTCCCCCTGTCTTTACGGTGCCAACCCAGTGGTGGTCAGCACAGGGCTCAGGGGGCCCTCTGGGATATGGGGGACGGGCCCTGGGGGAACCACGGCCTTCTCCATCCCCTGCACAGCACTAAAGCTCGGAGGGTCTCGGTTCCCGCCATCAGGAAGGGTCTGACCAGAGCAGAGACTGGGGGCACCACCCAGGGGCCCAGGGACCCCCTGGGAGACCTCCAGGCCCTGCCTCGGGCCCGATTCCACCAGAACCAGAACCAGCACCTCGGGGCAGCCAGATTCCACCAGAACCAGAACCAGCACCTCGGGCAGCCAGATTCCACCAGAACCAGAACCAGCACCTCGGGCAGACAGATTCCACAGAACCAGAACCAGCACCGGAGCAGCCAGATTCCCCCAGAACCAGAACCAGCACCTCGGGGCAGCCAGATTCCACCAGAACCAGAACCAGCACCTCGGGGCAGACAGATTCCACAGAACCAGAACCAGCACCTCGGGGCTGCCAGATTCCACAGAACCAGAACCAGCACCTGGAGCAGCCAGATTCCTCCCAGAACCAGAACCAGCACCTGGGGCAGGCAGATTCCACAGAACCAGCACCAGGGGCAGGGAGGGCTGCAGGGGCCAGTCCCTCCTCGCCTGTGGCCCCAGGCCTGCGCCCCGCCCCCCGCATCTATTGTCTATTGGTGGGGGAACCGTGAGTCTCTCCGTTACCCATCAACGTTAACTGGAGCTTTTCGGAGGAAACTGGCCCTAACTCGGTCCCGGGCAGCAAACCGCCCCTCGCCGGCCTGGGGGTACTCATGGTCACTGCTGGACACCCTGGCCCTGCGGGAAAGACACGCAGGTGTGGCCTCGCACCAGGCCGCCCGCTCTGACCAGCCAGGGCCGTGAGAGGGGGACACGGCGATAGCCCCCAGGCCCCTGGGCCAAGGGGGGAAGCAGCAATCAGGAAGCCCACCCCCCACCACCCCCCCCCCCACCCCCCACCACCCCCCGCCCACCCCCACCTTCTCACGCACACAAGTCACGATGCTTCGGCCAGAGACAGCTCTCGGCCCCCTGCCCTGCCGGCACTCCGCCCCAGGCCCCTGGACAACGTCTACTGGGGAAGAGTCAGGCCCCCCAGTTCTGACAATCCTGGGCCCCCAGCCGGGGCGGGGCCCTGTGGCCGCAGCCGCGCGCCTGTCCCAGGAAGCACCCGCGTCTAGGGAGGGCCGGCAGAACAGGGAGAGGAGAGGTGCCCAAGACCCATCCGGGTCGGCGGAACCCGCTGGTGGGGGCTGCGCCCAGCCGGCTCCGCGCCCCTCCTTAGGCGGGGCCTGCTCCATCCCCTCAACCAGGCACGGAGGCGCACGTGGGCCCCAGGACTTGCTCAGCCCCGGCATCCACGTGCCCCACACAGAAAGCGCTAGAAGACGGGTCGTCCCCCCACAGCGAGACCAGCAGAGTGCCACAGTACCACAGCCCGGTGCCTCCTGGGGGTCTCGGTGACCCCCGCACAGCAGCCCCCGCCCTGTCCTCAGGCCCCTTCCCAGGCGGTGACACTGACCGTGACGGCCCGGGCGTCCTCCCTCACTTCCCCGCTGTGCCGCACCGGTTCACACTCGCGCAACCCCATGGCCACCTGGAGGCGCCGCCCTGCCCAGTTCCTCCGGCAGCCAGTCCATGGCCCCCTGCGGCTGGGCCCAGCCCGGGCACTGCTCCGTGGGGCCTCCAGGAGAGCTGCAGGCTCCGAGCACCCTGGGGTGATGCACCCGGCCGGCCGCACCAGTCCACCACTGCAGGGCACATGACAGGAAGTCAGCACGCCAGGACACACACACACGCACACAGATACACACAGAGCACACATAGAGACACGCGGGAGCACACACGCCACGGACATACATGGAGCACAACACGTGCACACACACGACACGCACAAAGCATACACAGACCACGCATGGCACACACGCGAGTACACACAGACACGCATGGCACACATGTGCCCGAGCAGGCCGCAGACCCGGCCTCGCAGGCCAGGAAAGAGCCCTGCCCCGTGTGCTGCGTCTGGGCATCTGCGGCATAAACAAGCCCCTTAAGGGAAAGCTGGGGGCGCTGGCTCGGGAGCAGCGCGGCGTGTGCAGGGGGCAGCGCTGGGGACGCCCAAGGAGCAATCAGGCCGCCAGCCCCTGCAGGAGGCGGAACCGGCACCCCAGGGACCAGGAGCCTTGACAGCTGCAGGGCAGCTGCTGGGAAGGGGCGTGGCCTCTGCACACGGCGGGCAAAGCCCCCCACTCACAGGGCGACCCGGCACAGGGCTCGGCCCTCCCCAGCCTCTGCCCACCTCCGCCAGCGCCACAGGGAAGCACCACCTCCAGCTTGCACCTGCCCACGCCTCCCGCGTCCTCCCCGCCCGCTACCCGGCACCGTCAGATGCTGCCCAGGGGCCCTCAAACAAGCCAAACACCACTCAGGGGCCGTGGTCTGGGGGCTGGGGCCATAGCACAGCGGGGGAGGGCGGGGCGTTGCCCTGCACGCGTCCAGCCCAGGTTCTATCTCCGGCATCCCACAGGGTCCCCGAGCACCGCCAGGAGTAATTCCCGTGCAGAGCCAAGAGTAACCCCTGAGCATTGCTGGGTGGGACCCAAAAGCAAAAATAAAAAAAAAAGCTGGGCGGCCCCCTCTGAGCCTCTGCCCTGGAGCCCCGAGTCCCCCGAGGGACACACAGCGCTGCCCCCCACTCCCCGCCTCAGGCTTGTGGACTCGGGATCACACCCCGGAGCCTTGCAGGTGCTTGTGGCTGAGCCACGCCCCAGCCTCTGGGCCTCCTCGCCCTGCGCCAAAGGCGGCCTTCGGCCCAGGGCTCAGGGGCTGCACTGGGCCCACCCACCCGGCGGCCACTGCTCCTGGCCCTGCCCGCCTGGCCCTTCACAGCAGGCCCTGATAGCCGTCAGCAATCGCCTGATTGGATTATTCCATCCCCATCTGGCCTCACATCCTCACCTCCAGCACCGGCGACAGGGGCGGTGGGTGCGGAGGGAGGCCCCCGGATGGCAGCGTGTAGTCAGCACCCAGCTCTCTGTTCCCGGACGCCCCTGTGGGTCGGGGGGAACCGGGCCCAACAGATGACCTCCAGGTCTCTGCACACACCTCCTGGGCGGCCCGGCCTGTGCTCACCAGCCAGAACAGCAGCTCGGGTGAGGCACGGGGTGTACTGGACCGGAGCCCCCCTCCCAAGACCTGAACCTGCGCCCACCAGGCCTGGGCACCCACCGGCGCCGGCCCGGTACACACTCCTGCAGGCATGAGCCGTGGCGGAGAGAGAGGGAATAGCCCACTGAGGCCAGAGACCAGCATTCAGCCGCCTCCCAACCATTCCGTGGCCAGG
>JAJIBD010011758.1:0-18867 GCA_021461705.1 Cryptotis parvus
TGAAGATCTTAGCATCTGTATTCATCAGGGAGATTGGTCTGTAGTTTTTTTTGTGGCATCTTTGTCTGCTTTGGGTATCAGGTGATATGTGCCCCCAGAAAAGCTATTTGGGAGTGTTTTTGTTTCTTCAATTTGTTGGAAGAGCTTAAAAAGAATTGGGAGTAGGTCCTCTTTTAAAGGTTTTGTAGAATTCACTGGTGAATCCATCTGGACCTGGGCTTTTGTGTTTGGGGAGACTTTTTGATTACCGATTCTATTTCCTCGATGGAGATAGGTTTGTTGAGGTATTCCAAATCTTCTTTTTGCAGACTTGGGAAGCTATAGGAATTCAGGAATTTGTCCATTTCTTCTAGGTTTTCTTGTTTTGTGGCGCACAGGCTCTCATAGTAATCTCTGATGATCTTTTGAATTTCTGTGGTTTCTGTTGTGATGTCCCCGCTTTCATTTCTGATTCTATTTATTTGGGTTCTCTCTTTTCCCTTTTCTTACAAGTCTTGCAAGTGGTTTGTCAATCTTGTTTATTTTTTCAAAGAACCAGCTTTTGGTTTCGTTGATCTTCTGGATTGTTTTTTGACATTCCATCTCATTGATTTCTGCCCTAAGTTTTATTATTTCTTTCTTTCTGCTTGGGTTGGGCTCCTTTTGTTGATCACTCTCTAAGATCTTAAGTTGTGAAGTCAGACTGTTTATGATGGCCTTTTCTTCTTTTCTGATAAATGCTTGAAGAGCTATGAACTTGCCCTCTTAACACTGCTTTTTGCTGTATCCCACAAGTTCTGGTAATTCGTGTCTTCAGTCTCATTTGTTTCCAGGAATCTTTGGATTTCCTCTTTGATTTCTTTTATGACTTGCTGGTTGTTCAGCAGTGAGCTGTTTAGTTTCCAGGTACTTGGTATTGGTCTCCATTTTTGTGTACAATTAACTTCTATTTTCAGTGCCTCGTGGTCTGAAAAAGTAGTTGGCACAATTTCTATCTTCTTGATTTTATGGAGGTATGATTTATGGCTCAGCATGTGATCTATTTTGGAGTATGTTCCGTGGGCACTGGAGAAGAAAGTGTATTCAGCTTTTGGGGATGAAATGTCCTGTATATGTCTACCAGCCCTCTTTCTTCCATCTCTTCTTTCAGGGCCAGTATTTCCTTGGTAAGTTTCAATCTTGTTGATCTATCCAGGGTTGATAGAGCAGTGTTGAAGTCTCCAACTACAATTGTGTTGCTGTCAATGTCCTCCTTGAAGTCTATTAGTAGTTGTTTTAGGTATTTTGCTGGCCCCTCGTTGGGTGCATATATGTTTAATAGCGTGATTTCTTCCTGATATATGCATCCCTTGACTATTAAGAAGTGACCTTCACTGTCCCTTCTGACCTTCTTCAGCCTGAAGTCTATGTTGTCAGATACCAGTATGGCTACCCCAGCCTTTTTTGGATGGGTTGTTTGAATGAAGGATTGTTTTCCAGCCTTTTATTTTGAGCCTGTCTTTGCTCCGATTGTTCAGGTGTGTTTCTTGAAGGCAGCAGAATGTCGGATTCAATTTTTTTGATCCATTGTGCCACTCTGTGTCTCTTAACTGGTGCATTTAGACCATTGACATTGAGAGAGATTATTGTCATGGGATTTTGTGCCATCTTTCTGAATAGGTTGGTTGTTCTTTTGGGTTATGTCTCGTCTTATAGTAGATCTTTCAGTCCTTCTTTTTAAGGTTGGTTTTGATTTTACAAAGTTCCTAAGCTGTTGTTTATCCAAGAAGTTGTATATTTGTCCTTCAAATCTGAGCGCAGAGTTTAGCCGGATAAAGAATTCCTTGCTGAGGCATTCATTTCATTAAGTTTTTTTCACTATATCCCACCACTGCCTTCGGGCTTGGAGGGTGTCTTCTGAGAAGTCTGCTGAAAGTCGAATGGATGCTCCTTTGTATACAATTTCCTTCTTTGATCTTGCTGCCTGAAGAATTCTGTCTCTGTCTATGGCATCCATTACTTTGACTAGGATGTGTCTTGGGGTCTTTCTATTGGGGTCTCTTCTTGCTGGTACGCGCCGGGCTTCTTGGATCTGGATGCCTTCGTCCTTTAACTCGGGGAACTTTTCAGCCAGGATGTTTTTAACTGTTTTAATTTCCTTGGGGTTACTTTCTTGTCCCTCTGGGACTCCTATGATTCTTATGTTGTTCCGCCTGGCTTCATCCCATTGTTCTCTGTTCCGTTGCTGATCCATTATCCGGTCTTTTTCCATCTTATGTAGATCTCTGAGTGCTTTCTGCAGCTCATCTTCAGTCTCACTGATTCTCTCTTCCGCTGCTGTCATCCTACTATTCAGAGCCCCGATTGTGTTTTTTCATTTCGTCTACTGAGTTTTTAAGCGATGATATTTCTATTTGCATGGTTCTCATTTCTGCTCTCATTTCCTCCCGTAGCTTATTGACAGCCCTTTCAACTGCTTCGTTTATGTCCTCCTGTATTTTATTGGACATCTGCTCAATTTTTTCGTTGAGCTCCTTAAACATCCTACCAATTTCTTCTCTGATTTCACTGTCAGAGAGATCATGCACATCTGTATTCTTTTTGAGTCTTCAGAGTCGATTCCTTCATCTGTTCTTCGAGCTGGGGATCTGGCGTTGTTTCCCCCATGGTGTTGTGGTGTTCAGGGATAGATTCCTCTGGTGTACTGTTTCTTTTTTTCTTGAGGGTATTACCTTCCCTTGGTGTTGAAATTCCTAGTTTTCTAGTAAATAAGCGGCCGCAGCCGCCCACCCGGCCAGCCGCACACCCCAGGGAGGTAGGGTACCTGAGATGCAGACAGGCCGGTGTGAGAGTTCAAAATGACCGTTTACTTCCGGTTCCGCTCGGACTTCTGGGGGTTGTAGTTCCACCTTCTGCCGAGACCTGGGGCTCTACCACGGCCCCAGGCGCCCGCCCAGCCAGCCGCACACCCCAGGGAGGTAGGGTACCTGAGATGCAGACAGGCCGGTGTGAGAGTTCAAAATGACCGTTTACTTCCGGTTCCGCTCGGACTTCTGGGGTTGTAGTTCCACCTTCTGCCGAGACCTGGGGCTCTACCACGGCCCCAGGCGGGTGGAATGCTTTGTATCTGATCTTTAACTTTCCGAACCAAAGATTACTGGCTTAGCAATGGATATGCAGGTAAGTGGCCTTGAAGCTCTCATTTTCTTTTCCCATGTTTTAAATTCACAGTTAATAGTCTTTTACAGAAGTTTATATTACATTAACTAGGTTGTTAATTATGTGGGGTTTTATTGTAGTTGTAGTTTTTTTTGTTTTGGGGGGCCACACCCCATGATGGTCAGGGCTTACTCCTGGCTCTGTACTCAGAATTACTCTTGGTAGTGCTCAGGGGTCCATATGGGATTCTGGGGATTGAACTAAATTGATCTAGCACAAGGCAAGCCCCCTACTTGCTGTATCATCACTCTATCACCTCTCCCTTCCTCCATTAATGTGGTATTTAGTTTTATTTTGAAACTCTTATATAGGTTTCCTAAAATACACTTTTTTCTTCTTTTTTTGCTCATTTCTGATCTATGTTTGACTATTGAGAATAATGGTCTATTACTTTCTGTGCTTGAATGAGGTTCTGCATTTTGATTATACAGTAGGGGTGGAGAGAGTACAGTAGGTAGGGTGCTTACCTTGCTACACATAGCCGACCCAGGTTCAATCTGTGGCATCCCATATGGTCCCCAGAGACCCTGCCCAGAGTGATTCCTGAGCCCAGAGTCAGTTATTTCCCCTGATATTTCGGAGTGTGGCCCCCAAACCAAAAACAAAACAAAAAAAGATTTATTTTGGGTTTGTGGGGGATACCACTCCTGGCATGATGTTTAGAGGTCACGTCCACTGGTTCTTAAGGGATTGTCCAGTGATGGGCATTGAATCTGGAACTCAGCCATTGAGCTGTCAACCTTGCACCAGCCTGATTATTATCAACTCACTTAAAATAATTGGGTTTTACTATTTCAGTTAAAGGGATCAAATTATAATTTCAATTAGCTGAATTTCTTTTTCCTTTTGAATGTGAGAGTTTGGAGAGATGAGGTCAAGAAAGTAGGCCCACACCAAGCCTGTTCTAATGTCTCTGGGCCCTGCCTTTGCGTGTTTTCTTCTTTTACAGTTGCTGATGATTCCTCTGATCATGTCAGTACTTTATGTGGGGCCCAGTTGAACAGAGACATGATTGTGTCATTTTTGGTTTGGAACACGGTTTAAGGTAAGCTTTGCTTCTTGCCTTTGTCGAGAAATGTGCTTTCTAGCTTGTCCAGAAGAGGTCACTGCAGAGCAGTGTCCTGTAGGCAGGCCTTGCCTGCCCTCCCATCTTTCCTGGACTTGGCTCACCTGGAAACCTGTGCTGCACATTTCCTCTCCCTCTCTCGTCTCAGGCCCCATGTGTCCCCATGTCACCTCCCTCTTGTGGGTGCAGTAGGGAGAAGGAAAGATATTCACGTGGAACTTAATTTTTAAAAATCTGTTCTTACCACTTTCCTGTTACCTACTTTACACTTTAGCTGAAACATTGTTTTTGCTCCCAGACACCTCCCTCTGTGTCTTCTCTCACTGCTTTTACCTGTAACATCTGTTTTATTTTTCTTCACGTAGACCCTGCCTGTTCTTCATTTCAGCTGGGATTAAATGTATCTCCAGAGACTTCTGGCTGTCTGAATTCTGCCTGTGGGCTTCAGCAGTACTTTGTATTCCTCTTAGAGTACTTACCTTATTCTGCCCATTCTTTGCTGGGCTGTGGTGTTCTTTGCAACTCTCTTTGCTTTTGGCATGGGACTTGAGCCTGGTAAAGGACACCTCCAGAACTCATTCCTCTGGAGACCTGACTTATTTTAAAATAGTATTAATTCAAGGCAGTAGTCTAATGAGAAACAAAATTTCAGAATAATTTTGCACAATACGTGAAAGAGGATTTTTAGTTCACTAGCTTTGTAATGGTCTATCTCATGGTATAGCCCCTCAAGGTGTTGCAGGTGTGGCTGCAGTGCCTGGCTGCATCAACAGGTGGCAGACAGGAGATAAGCTTGTCTATACCCAGGACTCTGCCCCGTGGGCCATGGATGTTTGAAGGTCTGACATAGAAAAAGACTGGGCCCCCAGGGATGAACCCAGAGCCACAGCAGAGCCTAACAAGCTACCCGTGGTTTATTCGATATGCCAAAAACAGTAACAATGGACCTCATTCCCAATGAATGGAGATGTTACTGGCGCCCGCTCAAGCAAATCGATGATCAACGGGAAGACAAGTGATACAAGTTCTATATGCATGTTTTGGCTTGCATCCACTTTTTGAAACTATTGCTTGGTATGCAGCAGGGTGGGGATGGTGGGCAAGCCATACTCTCTCTAGATACCAATGTATGGAATGCTGTCATGTTAAGTGCAAGGTGTTGCACTGGGTTCTTGGGACTTCCCCCACAGGGACCATGCTTGGCAGTACTGAGCCCCTATGGCCTGCCTCTGGCAGTTGGCTATTGGGTCAGGTGATGTGTTTGTGGTGCTGGGATGGCTGCAGGGCTACGCACATGCAGTGCATGCACTCCAGCCCTTTAAAGTATGTTCCATCCCTGGAGAGAGGAGGTCTTTCCCCTTTAGAGGGGCAGTGATGCCAGCAGTACGCGAGGGGTCTGAGGGCCACTTTTGGTGGCACATTGTCAAGCTGGGCTGCTTGGGTCAGTGCTCAGGCCTCGCAGTGCTGGGAGCCACCAGAATCACAGCCGGTAGTGCTGGTGGCCTTCAGGGCTCCGCCTGTGCTCAGGTAGCCATGCAGTGTTGGGGTTCCAGTTGCGATCTGGCACTGTGTGCCATCTGCCCCTGACCTCTGAGTGTCGGGCATGCCGCGGGGTCCCCGACAGTGTCAGGACAGAAGTTCTCTTCTACCTCTCGAGGACACCGGGGAACAGATGAGTTACTCACGAGTCCGGTGCAGTTCCAAAAGTCTTTTAAGAGTACAAAAGCTCTTCCACTGTACTCCAATATAATGAACAAACTCTAGCTCTGGTCCGAACTTAGATCATACCAAAGAGCCTAAGTCTCCCACCAAAGAGAGAGGATCTCACCGAGATGAGTCCTACCCAGAAGAAGGAGCAAAAGGCCAAAGAGCAAAAGCCGCAGGAGCCAAAAGCCGAAAGCGAAAAGGCCAAGGGGCCTCAAGTCAGTCCCCTTATATACACACAAGTAATCCAGGGAGGGTCATGTCAACAAAGAACTCTAAACAGAGTGTAGAAGAGCAGTGCAATACTCTATTGCAGATATAAACAAAGGTTATGCCAAGGAGATTATCTCTTATGTAAAACACTGGAGAGAGAGAGGACTGATATAAAGTAATACATCTTAATTTCATGAGCTTCATGTAATCTAGATGGTACCCACAAGGTCCTTCTTATTATTATCTGCACCAGAGGCGATTCTGAGTATCGTGTTCTCATGTACTGAAAGGGTCATACTCGCCTGCTTAGAGCAAACTAGTATGATCCTTCCTATAGTCTTCCTATAGTCTCAGCGTAGCCAGGATGGTAGTCTCCTGGTAAATTCTAACTGTCCCACGCTGGGTGCAGTGGGTATAAAGAGGAGCTGTGCCCAAACTAGAAAACATGGAAGTCTTAGTAGATGTATAAGTCAGAAGTTATTCAATCAAGGTGACTTCTGTAACTGCCACACCCTCTAGCAGTGTTTACATAGAAGAGAGGTCTCATTAGAATGAACCTTGGCTTAAATAGATTAAACTGGGAGTGGGCAAAACAACAAAGCTCCCAGATTAGCTAGATCTATCATCTAACAATCCAACATCTGAGCTGCTTCCCATCCTGAGAAAAGGCAAGTTGTGTACAGTAGCATGGTGCTGGACTACAGAAAAATTTCTAGTGACTTTCCAAAAGATTAAATCAAATCTCCCAGTACATCTTAAACCATTCCAGTGACAATGTCCTTTTTATTCATGTTTTTATCTATTTTTTTTCTAGGCTTGTTATTTACCTTGGGTTATCCTTGGATTCAACTATATCATCGGAGGCTCGTAAGTAATACTAGTTTTGTAAATTAACTGGGGAGCAAATCTATAGAAAACTTTCATCCTTTTTTGTCTTCCTTTTGTAATCTTTATAAGACTTTCTGAAAAATTTCAGCAGTGAGATTAGAAAGTTAATATGAAATACTTTGGTTTAGCTGTAATGAAGGGATGTAGCTATAGGTTCCTTCAGCAGTGAAAGCTGGTTACTTTGTTACTTCACTGTTGATCACAAAGGGGCTTCATACATAATTTTATTTGGGGAGGGTCATACCCAGGGGTGCTCACCAACTACTCCCAGCTTTGTGCTTATACTGGTCATTCCAGGTGACCACAGGGGGGTCATCACCCCAGGCCTTCCATATGCAGGATATGTACTCAGCCTATGTATGTTTTGAATCAGTGCTTCTTTCTGGAGTTTTCTGTCTAGATTGCACACACACAGACCTCAGTTATTTCTGAGCTGACTTCTTGGAGAACTGAGGATGCATGAAGTCACTCTGTCTTCTGTCCGTATGGGCTCGCGCACTTGCTGGGGTCACACCTAGAACCCTGGGACCGAATGTGCAAACATGTGCTCTGCTGCTTGGCAGAAGTCCAGTAATTTTCTTTTTTTCTTTGTCTTTTTGGTTTGGGGGCCAGTAATTTTCTTTTTCTTCTTGTCTTTTGGTTTGGGAACCTGACTGTTCTCAGAGCTTACACCTGGCTCTGTGTTTGAGGATCACTCTTTGTGGTGCTCCATATGGAATGCCAGGGATGGAGTTTGGGCCAGCCGTATGTAAGACAAGCACTGTCCCTGCTGTGCTAGCTCTCTGTCCCCTAAGCCAGGCAGAATATTCAAAGGACAATATCAATATGCAACTATTTTAAGAAGTTCCTATTTTTATACTACGAGGTATTCTTGTTACTACTAGTAGTAATAATAGGGTCACACCCAGCAGTGATTGGGTGTTCATGCAGTACCAGGGACTGAATTTGGGAACTTCTGGTTGCTAGACACGCACTATACTGCTTGATCTGTTCTCCCAGCCCCTGCAAATTATTTTCACTTTAGTAGATTTTAGAACTTGCTCTGCAGGCGCCTGATGTTTTTATTCTCGGGACACCTCACTTCTGCTTCTGTGTCAATCTTGAAAGCACAGTGAGCGGTGAGTGGGTGCAGCCTCCCTGCCTGCCACCAGGGCAGATCCAGCGAGTAATTGCCCTTGCCAGGGTGTCCCTGCACCTGACAGTGGAAGGTGAAAGTGAGAGCGGCTCTAGAAACCCTTGATGGAGGCTGGGGGATGCTGTTTATGGGGGCCACCGGCGAACAGCTCCAGGAGCCAGAGCTGAGCACTGGCCATGCCCTGGTCCTCTGCCTTATGCCCCCTGCTTCCCTCTTGCGGGCCTGTACCGTGCCTGTGTTTTACAGATCAAAAGCTTCCGAGCTTGCTTTGCAGCCTCTTGAGTTCCTGAGGCCGAAAGTAGCCAGAACAGTAATTTGAGGCTAGGCTGGGACTTGCGGGAGATGTTGATGGGCTGCTGGTCTTGAAGAGGGGGTCGTGTTGTTGGGCCCGACTTGCCTCTCCTGTGATCACCCGGCTGTCTGGAGATTAATTTGGCTCTCTCTTTGCAGGGTAATCAATGAACTAATTGGAAATCTCGTTGGACATCTCTATTTCTTCCTGATGTTCAGATACCCGATGGATTTGGGAGGAAGGAATTTTCTCTCCACACCCCAGTTTCTGTGAGTTCTCAAATCCTCTTTTTTATTTATTTTTTTTGCTTTATGGGTCACACCCGGTGGCGCTCACACCCTGCGACGCTTAGAATTACTTTTGGTGGTGCTCAGGGAACCATATGGGATGCCAGGGATCGAGGCGAGATGGCCGTATGCAAGGTAAACGCCCTACCCACTGTGCTAGTGCTCCGGCCCTCGTGTCCTTTCAGCATTCTGCTGATTGTTCTTCTCAGGGGGTCTATGTTGCAGTAAAATGCAGGTAGCACACTGCTCAGCCCCTTTCCCTAATCGGTGCTCAGGGGTTATTCTGGTTCTGCACTTAGGAATTAACTCTTGGTGGTGCCCAGGGGACCATGTGGGGTGTCAGGGATCAAACCGGGTCGGCCCCATGCAAGGCAAGGCCCTACTTTTGTACTGTCATTCCAGACTCTGATTCTCTCTCTCTCTCTCTCTCTCTCTCTCTCTCTCTCTCTGAAGAGCATAAAAGAAAACTTTCTCTTTTGAGTCTTTAGTTGCCTTTAAGCTAAACACGAAAACAAACCCAAAACCAAATGACCAGTCTGCTTTCTAATTATCAAAGGACACACTAACAGCAGGCTTGGATTTCTGCTGTGGATTTATCAAGTAGGATGGCAGATGCCTCAGTTAAAAAAAAAATACGAAAAAAAAAACACCCACAAAAACTCAACATGGAGCTTTGGGGGGCAGCCAAGGGCTATTTTCCTTTAAGTGGCCATATTCTGACTTAACAACTTGGAGATGTTTCTCAGTTGGGGGCAACAGAGTAGACAAGAGTCTAGTGGAAAATCAACAGCTCGCAGGGAGCCTGCCTTCCACTTGAGCTGTCTGTTGGTGGAAGCCCTTCTGTTCAGTTTTGCATAAAGATCAGATGACAAAATGTAGCTCCTTGCAGAAGCAATAACTGCTTTGAAATTACCATAAATTTTTGTTGATTATGTATAATTGGGCATCTTCTTATACTAATGACTTGCATTTAATTTCACTCTTCTTTTACGCTGTGGCTATGGCTGCCATATTGTCTCCCAGTAAGACTGAGCAGCATTGCTTTTTGAATGTGCTCCCTGTACTCTATACTCTGGAGGACCTTGTCCTCAGCCTTCAGGGGTGTTAAGTCTACATTGGGGGGCGGGGCGATAGCGGGTAGGGCATTTGCCTTGCGCGTGGCCGGCCCATGCCGGCCCGGGTTTGATCCCCGGCATCCCCATATGGTCCCGAACACCACCAGGAGTAATTCCTGAGTGCAGAGCCAGGAGTAACCCCTGAGCATAGCAGGGTGTGACCCAAAAAGCAAAAAAAAAAAAAGTCTGCATTGGGGAATGTGTTTGCATTTAAGAATGGAGCTATGCTGGTTGTGAAAGGAAGGCAGTTAGAGAATCTTAACATGCCTCTATTGTGCATTTGAAAAGTGTATCTGCTCCTCTACACGTACCTAATTAAAGGGGTGCTTTTGGGGGGTGGCGAGGAAATTGAATGGTATCAATCAGAACGATCTGACTAGCATTTCTCAACAGATGGCTCACCTGTGGGTTCCAGAATATTCCAAGGGGGCCACAGGTGAAAATTATGTAATGGAGGATCGTAGCATAAGTCTAACTGGCCAGTTAGTTTGACAGTCTTTTCCTGGCTCTGTGCTTCAGAGTGACCCTGCTGATGTTTGGGGGACCACTTGCTGTGCTGTGGTATAAACTGGGGTTGACTGCAGGCAAACGGCCTTAGCCTTTCTACTACTCTCTTCAGCCCCAGAAAGACTGGCATTACTCAGGGTATACTCCAGCTCTGTGCTCAGGGATCATTTCTTGTGGGACTGGGGAAGGGGGCGTGGGGACCATATGAGTTGGTGGGGATCGAACCCTGGTCAGCATAATGCCAGGCCAGGTACCTCACTCTCTGACTCTTACGATGTTTCAGAGTATGTGTTTAGTGGAAAACTTAGTAAATTTGAGAAGCATGCAATGGGTTTTTTTTTCTGTGATCAGGACATGGCGTCAAGTTAGATGAGGCTGTGGCCCCAGCCTCAGTTGGCCACCAGCGCATACAGGAACCTCTGGCAGGGACCGTGGGGCAAGATGTGCTGACACATGCTCTGGTAACCGTAACGAATAAATGTGACCCAGCTGTCTTCTCTCCCTTCCTTCTGCTCCAGGTACCGCTGGCTGCCCAGCAGGAGAGAGGAGGGGTGTCAGGATTTGGTGTTCCCCCTGCAAGTGTGAGGCGAGCTGCTGACCAGAACGAGGCGGAGGCGGGAGACATAACTGGGGACAGGGCTTCCGACTTGGGGACCAGTGACATAGTGGCCGCTGACCTTCCCCCCAGCCGTTCTGCTCACGATGACGTTTCTTCCCAGTGCTGGGTGTGCTTAACATCCGAGTTCTAGCTAACACTGTTGGACCCGACCCACACTGAATGTTGTCTTTCAGTACAAGACACACTTTCTAAATCCTGAAGAGAAAAATATAAGTGTTCCTCCAGTTTCGTGATTCCCATTCAACTCCTTACTGCTATGAAGAACAAATATCAACTGTGCAAAATGCAGAACTGACTATATTTTTTGGCGTCTTCCTTTTTCTGTCTTGAATAACGGGTCCTGGCAGCTCCTGGTCTGCTGGTCAGCAGTGCAGTGTCCAGGGTAGGGTCACTCAAGGGGACTGTTCTTTCTTACACACATGCCGCCTCCCTACTCTCCCCCAGCCCCCTAGATTGGCAGCTAGAGGAGGTTGCCCACACAGTGGCTCTGCCTTTGACAAGCTCTTATTTATTGACTTTTGCCAAGGCTTCACCGAGAACTGGTTCCTCATTCACCCCGTGGGTGGCAGAACTCTTACCATAGGGGAGAAAGAAGATCGGAGTGGCTGATGAAGAGCTCTCAGCTTTTGGAATTGCTGTGTCCGGCCATCAGTTGCAGTCGCCGTCACCTCTTCAGGGTCTTCGTACAAAGAGAACCACTTAAGGCAGTCACAGATGGGTGTGAGTGGGCAGGAGGGTTGAGACCAGGCAGTTTTCCCCTGAAGTCCTGCATAGGGGTGCATCGTTGACCTCGGTGGGCATAAGCCCAAGCCCTTTGCATCTTGCAGGGAGCGCATCCTGGTTTCACTGCACCTAGCGCAACTGAATTGTTCTCTAGAAAGTTCCAGACTGCATTGGCCATAAGCTGATGCTCTCTGCGAGGTTAGCCCCCTGGGTCTTCATAACCATTTCATTCTCAGTACATGTAAATTGAGTAGAGGGAGGGAAGAGTTTTATATCCCTGATTTAAATGGTCTCACAGGGGCCGGAGCGATAGCCCAGCGGGTAGGGCGTTTGCCTTACACATAGCCGGCCTGTGCCGGCCCGGTTCGATCCCCGGCATCCCATATGGTCCCCGAGCACCGCCAGGAGTAATTCCTGAGTGCAGAACCAGGAGAAACCCCTGAGCATTTGCGGGTGTGACCAAAAAAAGCAAAAAAAAAAAAAAAAAAAAAAATATAGTCTCTCTCTCTCTCTCTCTCTCTCTCACACACACACACACACACACACACACACACACACACACACGCACCACACATACACGCCACACATACACGCACACCCATGCACCACGCTCATCAAAGCACATCACTTTGGGGTTGGGTTGTAATACCTTGAGGATCTGTATGAGAGCTTTTTAATGAGTCCTGAATGTATTTCAGCATCAGCTTAGGTGCCCGTGACTCCTCTCTTTCTATGTGGGCTTTCTCCTTCAGGGGAAGGCTTGTCCAAATAAAATGTTTTTGAAGGCTACGGTGTTTTTTCAGCTTTTCATGTTTTTATTCTAAAGGCAGATCTCCAGAAGCTGGGTTGAATGGCGCCACATACCTGGGGATCAGTTTCCTGAAAGGAAACTGCAGGCCCCAGTCTTGACTCCACCCCTTGCTGTGATGTATGTCCCTGTGGATATGGGGATTTGGAAATAGCTCCTCATTTTTACTAAAGACTTTGTGTACCTCTTCATGTTTAGGTGGGTCGAGTAAGAGGTGGGGAGAATCTGACCTTTGACCGTGACTGCCACAATGAAGGTCAGGTTGTAGCATGGAAATCGCATGTGCAGAAGCAACTGTTGGAGGTGGGTATGAGCCGTGGGCACCCGCTCAGCCCCTCAGCCTCTGGAAGCAGACCAAAAATGACACGCACCTGAATTCAGGGCAGCCTGTTCCTTAGATTCTTCCCCCTTACAGCCTTAGGAAACTGATCATTTTATTGCTCTTGTCTTGGTTACCCTTTGTTATCATTTTTGGAAATAATTTAAGCTAAGTGAGCTGTTTGAGGTTGGGTTTGGCAAGGCCCATATATGCCAGTGGACTCTATGATGGAAAAAAAATCTTATTTTGTACAGAGAAATTTCCCTTTTGTAACTAATCCTTTTTATTGGCAACAATTGTAAATTAAAATGTACAACTTGATGGTTGTCTGTCTTAAGTTCCCATAGCCCTACTCCTCTGCTGTGTTTGGATGTTCAGTAATCCATGTGAACCGGTCTCAGGCACTGAGTTCGGTAATCTGTGTAACCAGTTTCAGCCATCGAAGTTTAGTAAATGTGTAATCAGTCTCAGGCACCGAGTTTGGTAATCCGCGTAACCAGTCTCAGGCACCGAGTTCGGTAATCCGCGTAACCAGTCTCAGGCACCGAAGTTCGGTAATCCTTGTAACCAGTTTCAGGCACTGAGTTTGGTAATCCGTGTAACCAGTCTCAGGCACTGAGTTTGGTAACACGCGGTAACCAGTTCAAGCACCAAGTTCAGTAATCGTGTAACCAGTCTCAGTAACCGGAAGTTCAGTAATCTGTAACCAGTTTCCAGGCACTGAGTTTGGTAATTCACATAACCAGTCTCAGGCACTGAGTTTGGTGATCCTTGTAACCAGTCTCAGGTACCGAGTTTGGAAATCCGTGTAACCAGTCTCAGGCACCGAGTTTGGAAATCCTTGTAACCAGTCTCAGGCACCGAAGTTTGGTAATCCGTGTAACCAGTCTCAGGCACCGAAGTTTGGTAATCCGTGTAACCAGTCTCAGGCACCGAGTTTGGTAATCCGGTAACCAGTCTCAGGCACCGAGTTTGGTAATCCGTGTAACCAGTCTCAGGCACCGAGTTTGGTAATCCGTGTAACCAGTCTCAGGCACCAAGGCATGCCCAGAACTGGTTGGTTGCCGTTAGAGCCACACACCTTTTCCAACATCTTATGTTGGAGAATATCGATAGGATTTAATTATTCCTGGGAGGAGGACTGCTGGGTTTGATTTTAACCAGAATCATAATCATTAAAGACCTGAGTCCAGGAGGCTTTTTGCCTTATTTTTGTTTTCCTAGTGTATCTGTTCTTTAGTTAGGCTGCTTGTTGTGTGCCTTTAGGGTGTTTCTCTAGTTTCCACCCATGACTTTGAGTCTGGGGCCCTGTAGGATTAGTTTAATCCCTTTTCAGTGTTCGATCCCTGGGATAGGGACTGGGAAGGCAGCTGTGTGATATTCTGAGTATCTTCCCTGGCCGGATCTCTTTCCCTGCCTTATCCCATGGACGGGCACTGAGAAGGAGCAGGCTTTGCACCCCTCTGGGCTCTGGGGAAATCCCTCAGACAGGAACCACCTGCCCATTGCGGTGCTAGCACAGTGTGGTACCTGTGTGGGTTCTGTCCACCCGATCAGTAACCTTGCAGTTACCAGCACCTGGCTTCATTGCCAGCTGCTCGAAGGTCCTCTCTTCCTCTTTTACATTTCAGTATAACAACAAAGCTTAAGACCTTTGGGGGAAAAATCTATTTGGGCTTAGACTGTCGGCCTGTTGAAAGACAAAAAAACAGGTTATGTGTAGTTTACTTGTTTGCCTTTTCTGGTGGTTTGGTGGCTTTAATTGGAATTGGGACATAAAGCCATGTAATTCTTTACGTGGCTGGTTTAAGCCCAGAATGCTTTTTCCACTAGCCCCTCCATTGTTGTCAGCACTCTGTTAGGGTGAGTCCGTTCTCAACAGCACACCTGGCTGTTGAACACTAATTAGGTGCTGTGTGAATCCTTTCCTATTTGCCTCTCACTGTAGCTTCCCACGTGGGCTATCCCTGAGAATGACTTGGACCTTTTAAAAGAGCGCAGAATTCTCTCACTGCTCCAGTTCTGCCTGTTTATAAAGTTCCTGGCGTGGGAGTTGGGGGCTAGTGTTTATTACCCTCACTTGTGGAACTGGAAAGACTGTCATCCTCTTTTATGAAGTAGATTCCAATCTGGGAGAGTTCCTTGAGATAAAGCAGCCAGCCGACTGGGACCTGAGTTCAAGGCCCTGCACCTCATGGTCCCTCCAAGCATCGCTAGGCCTGAGCAGTTCTGAATCCTCAGGTCTTAGCAATGAATCATCTGGCTCAGTTGGAAGAATGAGAATGACCCCAGACCTTCCTCCTAATGCCCTACTTCCTCTCAGCTCCCCCAAGAAAAGAAAAAAAAATGCAGCTAGAAAGTCCAAGATTTCAATTCAACTTGCCTAGTGATTTGCTCTTGAGGCCAAAACTCATCCTTGGAGACTAAGGTTCTCTTCTTGCCAGGTTGGAGGGAGGCAAAAAAGTTTGGTAACATTTGCTGAAGATAGAAAATGAGCTCTCTATCATCCTTAGGGGTAGGACTGCTTTGGGGCCTTGAAGAAAAAATCAGCTGAATAGTGTCTGGCAGATGCAAATAGAATCTGGTCTTTCTCTTCCTCTCTCTCACTATCAAGGCTGGCAGCCCAGGCCACTTTAGAAACTCACTTATTGAATAGCTAAACACAATTTAGTTTGATAAGTCGCTAGGAGTAAGTCAAATATTGTCTGGGATAGGCCTAGGAAGATTGATGGGGCTTTTCCAGCTGAGAGAGGAAGATGGATAGGGACTCACTGAAGAGTTTTCACATTTTTCCTTATTCCCGTTTGTTGCTGGGGATCAAACTTGAGGGCCTTACACATGGAAGGCAGGTGCTGTACCCCCAGACCTCCAGATTTGTTCTTTAAAAAATTAGTTGGTGCTGGGGCCGGAGGCGATAGCACAGCAGGTAGGGCATTTGCCTTGCGCGGCCAACCTGGGTTCAATCCCTGGTATCCCATATGGTCCCCAGGCACCGCCAGAGTAATTCCTGAGTGGAGAGCCAGGAGTAACCCCTGAGCGTCACCAGGTGTGACCCAAAAAGCAAAAAAAAAAAAAAAATTAAAAAAAATTAAATAAATAAAAATTAGTTGGTGGAGACCAGGAGCACACATGGCCTACTCAAATTCTATCCCCCAGCACCACACATGGTCTCCCAAGCACCCAAGGAGTGATGTGTGAGCCCCGAGCCAGGAGTAACCCTAAGCACCACGGGCTGTGGCCCCAAATTAAAGAAAGTTAAAGGGAATTAAAGCTGGGGCTGTGGAAGCTTGCCTTGGGTGTGTGAGACACTGGGTTTGATTCCCAGCACCCCCTAACACTACTCCTAGCGTTTCCCTAGCACCAAGTCAGGAGGTTCACTTTATCGCAGCTGGGTATGGACCCCCAAATCAAAAATAAAAGGAGTTGACCCTCTGCAGCATATGGAATACAGGATCTAGAGGTGGAGGGATAGAAGCTGTTGAGCTGGTAGGTTGGAGAGAGTTCAACACATAAGACATTCACCTTGCATGCAACTGACATGGTTTTGATCTCTGGCATCCCATATTATCCTTTGAGCTTGCCAGGAGGGATCTCTGAATGCAGAGCTAGGTGTAAGTCCTGAGTGTGGCCCCAAAACCAAATAGAACTCCAAACTGCAGAGCTGATAACGTGTTGGTCAGTGCAAGGTTGGGTGTAGGTGTCAGAGTGACCTGAACTGTGGCATTGGGCATGGGGTCTAGGGGTTGGAGAAAACTCTGAGAATAGCTGGGGCTCAAATCAAAAGGTAGAAACAATAACTGGGGCTCCAATAAGGAAGAAAGGGGGCTTTTGAGCAAGGGTTTCTACTGGGCATCAGAACTCCAGATAGATTTCCCATATAAATACGACTAAAGGGACCAGTAGCACAGTGGGTGGGGTGTTTGCCTGGCACAGCCAACCTGGGTTTGATCCCGGCATTCCATATGGTTCCCTGAGCAGCGCAAACAGTAATTCCTAAGTGCAGAGTCAGGAGTAACCCCTGAGTATCACGTGGTGTGGCCTAAAAACAAAAAAAAGACTAAAATGCTACTCAGTTGTCCTTGACTGATGTGGGGGGCAGGGATGCCAGCACCCACCCCTCCCAGTGGGCCATGCATGAGTGACCTGTGCTTCCCTTGAGGTGGAGCTAGTAGTAATAACAAGATGGTTAAGCTACATGGTTCACATTTACATTCCATAGTGTGGAAGCGGACACTTCATTCTGGCCTTGGAGCAAGGTGGGGAGTGAAGTGGAGAGTTGGACTTACTACGAGGGGTGACGACGGGGGAAGAGATGGAGGCAGTGAAGTGCTCACAGAAGGGTCTGAGAGAAGTCGGCGGTCTTGAATGATCAGAACACTTGCCCCAGGTAGCCTAAAGTTCTAATTCTCCATCTCCTTTCTTGTCAACGTGTGAAAATGCATATTTATTAAATAGCTTTTTTTGGGAGGCGGGGGGCACACCTGGTGGTGCTGAGGGCTTACTCCTGGCTCTGTTCAGGGGTCACTTTTTTTTTTTTTACAAAATGTTCATATTTGGTTTTTTTAAAATTTTTTTTTTTAAAAAACAAACAGGATCACTTTATTTTTTTTCCAGTTTTTAATATAGTTTATTATTTCACCATGAGATAAACATTTACAAAAATGTTCATGTTTGGGTTTCGCCATACAGTGTTCCAGCACCCATCCCTCCACCTGTGCCCATTTCCCACCACCAATGTCCCTTGATTCTCTCACCCCCCCCCTAGCCTGCCTCTATGACAGGTTCTTTTTTATCTCTTTTCTCTTTCTCTCTCTGTTTCTCTCTTCCTTCTCTTACAATTTGTGGATTGTAATACATATACTTAGAGGTTATGTGCATCTTTTTGCCTGTATTTAATTCTCAGTTCTATGTGGGTAATAGCACTTTGACTATTATTGGTACACTGTTCCCTTCTCTGTCTTACCTAACTCTGACTCCCCACATGTTTGTGGTGATTTCCACCTTGGACAAGACCTTCAAATCCACATTTCGCCTGACCTTGGATATTGGTATCATATGTGTGTGTATATATATATATATATCATAATATGTATATATATATCATAATATGTATAAATATATATTTGTTATGCAAATAAGTGCAGTCATTCTATCTTTCTCCTGACTAATTTCACTCAACATGATCCTCTCCATGTCCATCCTATATAGGCAAATTTCATAACTTCATTTTTCCTAACAGCTGCATAGTATTCCATTGTGTAGATGTATCAATGCTTCTTTATCCAGTCATCAATTCTCGGGCACTCTGGTTGTTTCCAGATTCTGGCTATTGTGAATAATGCTGCTGTGAACATAAAAGTAGGGATGGTGTTTCCGCCGCGTATTTTTTGGCTTCCAAGAGTATATTCCCAGGAGTGGTGTGGCTGGGTCAAATGGGAGTTCAATTTCTAGTCTTTGGAGGAATGTCCAAAAAGGCTTTACCAGTCCACATTCCCACCAACAATGGATGAGTGTCCGTTTTTTCCCCACATCCATGCCAGCACTTGTTCTTACCTGTTGGAGGACAGGTTTAGCTGTTCTGGGAGTTTTGTTGTTTTGCCCACTCCCAGCTTAATCTATTTAAGTCAAGGTTCATTCTAATGAGACCTCTCTTCTATGTAAACACTGCTAGAGGGTGTGGCAGTTACAGAAGTTACCTTGATTGAATAACTTCTGACTTAAACATCTACTAAGACTTCTATGTTTTCTAGATTGGGCACAGCTCCTCTTTATACACACTGCACCCAGCATGGGACAGTTAGAATTTACCAGGAGACTACCACCCTGGCTACGCTGAGACTATAGGAAGACTATAGGAAGGATCATACTAGTTTGCTCTTAAGCAGGCGAGTGTGACCCTTTCAGTACACGAGAACAAGATACTCAGAATCACCCTGGTGCAGATAATAATAAGAAGGACCTTGTGGGTACCATCTAGATTACATGAAGCTCATGAAGTTGGAGATGTATTACTT
>JAJIBD010011759.1:0-42452 GCA_021461705.1 Cryptotis parvus
GGAAACATACAACCTCCCAAGTCTAACTCAGGAAGAAGCAGAACCCTGAACAGCCTGATTACTGTTAAGGAAGTTAAACCAGCAATCCAAAACCTTCTCAAAAACAAAATTCCAGGTCCAGATGGATTTACCAGTGAGTTCTTCTGAAACTTCAAAAAAAGATGAGGACATATTACTCATTCTCCTCAAGTCCTTCCAGAAAATTGAAGAAACAGGAACTCTTCCTAATAGTTTCTATGAGACCAACATTGCACTAATGCCAAAAACAGAGATTTTTACTAAAAAAAAAAGAAAAATATAGACTAGCATTCCTTTAAATGCAGATGAAATGATCCTCCATGAACTCTTAGTGCACCAAACTCAACAATGTATCTAAAGGATCCTAATCTGTGATGAAGAGGTGTTCATTCCGGGAAAATAGTTCAATATATGCAAATCAATTAATGTGATTACTACATCAACAGAAACACAGATGAAAATTATCTGATTATATCTACAGAAATAGAAAAAGTTTTGACAGGGGGCTGAAGAGATAGTACAGTGGGTAAGGTTGTACATAGTCCACCGGGGGTTCTATCCCGGCATCCCAAATGGTCCCCTGAGCCTGCCAGAAGTCATTCCTAAGTGTAGAGCCAGAAATAACCCGGAGCAATCTCAGGTGTGGCCTCCCCACCTCCCAAAAAAGAAAAAACTTTGATGAGTTTTATTCATAATAAAACTCTTGCTAGAATAGGAATAGAAGAAGTTACTTCTACATAAAAAGAATGTATATTATACATTTACAGATAACATTGTACTCAATAATAAGAACTTAAATTCATCCCTCTCAGGTGGAGCACAGACAAGGATATCACTTTTCACTATATTATTCAACAAAGTGGTGGATGTCCTAACAACATAAATAGGGCAAAAAACAAGGAGAAAAAATTAAAGGGAATGAAATTGAAAAAAGACGTAACACTCTCGCTATTTGCTTTGCTGAGAGTGGACCCAGTTCCCCAGCACCACTGAATGTGACTCTTATCACTTGCATCACTTGTATCACTTGTCTTCCCATTGTTCATTGATTTGTTGGAGCAGGCACCAGCAACATCTCCATATGTCTTTCAAGAGCAAGTGTAGTCCAAGGGCATCTGCTTGCTCCAGGAACATGAAGAGCTTCAAACCATTCCTTCAGGTCATGGGAATGAGGTCTATAATTGTTTTAATTGGCATATCAAATTATACATTTGTACATAAAAATGATACATGTTTTGATACATTTGTGACTCTTACATAAATGAAAGAGGAAAGAATTCGTATCATCAGCTATCCCTAATTTTCAAGAGGCAGACCAATAAGAAAGAAAAATCACAGATAGGGGAGATATTGTTAAAGTGGGACAATTATAAATATCAGTAGTTATCCTCAGATCCAATGTTACAGAGAAGTTATTAGACTGAAAACACATAATAATTTTGTAATCAGGAAGAAAAAATTTTTCAAAAATTGACAAATGTTGACTTCTGGCCAAAATGAAATGACAGAATGATTTACTCTTCTACCTTAAACAACGGGGAAACGCACAACAGTTAAGAACATATTTTAGATATTGAACAGATCAATCCTCTGACAGGAAATCAACAATGGTGCCCCCCAGATCCCTGCCTAGAGAGTTTCCAGGTCAATGAATAGGGAAAGAATGAAGTTAAGGGAACATCCTCAGAAGCACAAACAGGGTCCCAAAATAGTTCAAGTTCCATCTAAAAGAAAAGTGAAAGATGATAACCTCTAAATATATGTATTGCAATCCACAATGAGTAAGAGAAGGAGAGAGAGAGAGAGAGAGAGAGAGAGAGAGAGAGAGAGAGAGAGAGAGAGAGAGAGAGAGAGAGAGAGAGAGAGAGAGAGAAGAGCCATAGAGGCAGGCTAGGGAGGGGAAGGAAACCGGAACATTGCTGGTGGGAAATGAGCACTGGTGGAGTGATGGGTGCTGGAACACTGTATGACTGAAACACAAACATGAACATTTTTGTAATTGTATATCTCACGGTGGTTTAATAAAATATTAAAAAATTTTAAGTGAAAGATCTCATAGTAGGCAGTGCATTAGGTGGACTCTTGAGACCCTCATCCCAACCGGGAGGTCTTCAACACTGAGCTCCAATGAGCTTGCCTCAGATGTTAGTGAACCTTTTCTTTTTTTTGAAAGATTAGATACTAAATATTTAGGGCTGTGGGCTATCCAGTCTCTGCCACAACTACTTAGTTTTTCTGTTAGTGCAAATATCATCCATAAGCAATATAAATAAATGGCGATGGCTGTGTTCCAGTAACTTTCTTTCTCAAAACAGGCAGCTGGCCTGTAAGCCAGAGTTTATCAACTTCTGGCTTAGACTAAAGGTTGTTCTGGACTGACCCTGACTGAAACAAGCTTCAGAAGAACCAACTTATTCCAAGAACTTTCACTATACCCCCAGAACAACACCCAAAACATGTGCAGGAATACCCAAAACTCTAGCACTCAAAGTATAAAATTCAGGCTGGAGAGATAGTACAACAGGTAGGCTGCTTGCCGTGCACACGACACAAATTTGACCCTTGGCACCACACATGCCACCACAAGTAACCCCTATGCACAGAGCTAGGAGTAAGTCCTGAGCACTGCTAGATGTGACCCCAAAACAAACAAACAACAAGTATGAAAGTCACAATATCTAACACTATATTTATTTTTTTTTATTTTTTTTTTTAAATATTTTATTACACCGCCATGTGATATACAATTACAAAGATGTTCATGTTTGGGTTTCCGTCATACAGTGTTCCAGCACCCATCCCTCCACCAGTGCCCATTTCCCAACACCAATGTCCCCACTTCCCTCCCCCTCCCCCAGCCCGCCTCTATGGCAAAATCTTTATCTCTTCTCTTACACATTGTGGATTGCAATACATACATTCAGAGATCATCATGTATATCTTTTTTCCTATATTCAATGCTCAGTTCTAGACTGGTATTATCATTTTTGACAAATATTAGCACACTGTTCTCTTCTCTGTCCTACCCAACCACTGATTCCCAAATGTTTGTGGAAGATTCCACCTTTTTTTTTATTGATAGATGCTATGTAGAGCTTTGGTTCTACAGTGTTCCAACACGCACCCTCCGCCCAAACCCATCTCCCATCACCAATGACCCCACCTCCCTCCCTGCTCCCGCACCTCAACCACTTGGCGAGTTCTGTATGTCATTTCTTTCCTCTTTATATCTCCTTCCCAACAAACTTTCCTGCTCTTCGTTGACTGCAATGCATTAAAAGACATTACTGTTTCACTATTTTTAGTGGACCGCGCGGCCGCGCGCCGAACTGGCTTTGCTCTGTTGATCTGGTCTGAGGCCGTTTCGCAGCGTCGGACAGCAAAAATGGTGGCTAGTGTGGTGGGCGAGTCTCATCCGGCTGCTTCGGGACCCCTCAGAGGCGACGGGCCCACTCCCAAAACCCATCTGCCCTCCTCGGGGTTCCATGGTCAGCTAGGCCCGGCGCAGGCCGAGCGCCAGCCTCCCCAGCCTTCCGTGAGGCCCTGTGCTGGCCCGTGGGCAGCTTCGCCCGGCAGGGCCACCAGGCCCGACAAGATGGAGGGGGGAAGGGACGACCACGCCTCCACTGACGACTTCCCGGTGATTCCCGCCTCTTGGAGCCGCCTACCTGGGCTCGAACTGGCTTTGCTCTGTTGATCTGGTCTGAGGCCATTTCGCAGCGTCGGACAGCAAAAATGGTGGCTAGTGTGGTGGGCGAAGTCTCATCCGGCTGCTTCCGGGACCCCTCAGAGGCGACGGCCCACTCCCAAAACCCATCTGCCCTCCTCGGGGTTCCATGGTCAGCTAGGCCCGGCGCAGGCCAAGCGCCAGCCTCCCCAGCCTTCCGTGAGGCCCCTGTGCTGGCCCGTGGGCCTCCTAACACTATATTTAAAAAGAGAGACATTTTCCACATCCGGACTTCTCTCGTCAGACCTCCACCCAGCACAACAGCCTATCAGTGCCCGGCTCACGCGGCTGCTTGCGGCCGCGCAGTTCATCAATAAATGCTGGACTTAGAGATGCCTACAAGAGTATGCTACCTGCGTTTGCCTTGCACGTGGCTGACCCGGGTTCGATCCCCCAGCATCCCACAGGGTCCCTCAAGCACCGCCAGGAGTAATTCCTGAATGCAGAGCCAGGAGTAACCCCTGAGCATTGCCAGGTATGACCAAAAAAAAAAAAAAAAAAAAAAACTTTTCTACTCCTTCAAAACAATCCATATCTTTTCCGAGAGACTCGCAGACATGGGGCAGAGCTGCTACTGGCTCTCCCTGTGACCAGCCGCTCACGAGGCGCCGGGAGGGATGGTGGGTTCTAGCCCTGGCCCACCATCCCAGCAGAGCCTCTCAACAAGCCAGACTCCATGAGGGCCTCCATTTTCCACATCCGGACTTCTCTCTCATCAGAACTCCACCCAGCAGACCAGCCTATCAGCGCCTGGCTCGCAAGGTAGCTTGCTTCATCAATAAATGCTGGACTTAGAGATACCTACAAGAGTATGCTACCTGCATGGCAGAGCCTGGCAAGCTACCCGTGTTGAATTTGATATATATGCCAAATACCAGTAACAATTATAGACCTCATTCCGGAATGGATTGAGGCTCTTTATGTTCCTGGAGCAAGCAGATGCCTTGGGCTCTACTAGCATGAGACAGGACATATGGAGATGTTACTGGGGCCCGTCGAGCAAATCGATGATGAACGGGGAAGACAGTGATACAGTGACAGTGATATTTAAAAACAGTTCTCAAATGAGTGAAAGCTTAAACTGAACAGACCCGGAAATGCTACAGATGTGTCATAATTACACTCCCTCTGTTTTGATATACAGATAACATTGTATGGCATATAATATTCTTTGTACTGTATATAATATTCTTCTGTGAACATAATATTCACAGAAATCAAGAGAAAGCATGAACATTATTACTACATCACTATCACTATCTTCCCATTAATCATCTATTTGCTAGAGTGGGCACCAGTAATATCTCCTTATGTCTCATCTCATGCTAGTAGAACCCAAAGACATCCGCTTGCTCCAGGAACATAGAGAGTCTCAAACCATTATATTAGGTCATGGGAATGACCTAATATAAATGTTACTGGTATTTGGCATATCAAATACTACAAGAGCAGCTTGCCAGGCTTGCTGTGCGGGTGGCATATTGTTGTAGTCACCTCTAATAAAGCATTTATAGATGAACCGCGGCCGCTAGTGGCCGCGTGACTGGGCTGTGATAGTCTGGTCTGCTGGGTGGAGTTGTGACGAGAGGGAAGTCGGATGTGGAAAATGGCGGGCCCCATGCAGTAGTGGAGGGTGGTCTGGCTTGTTGTGAGGCTCTGCTGAGGTGGCAGGCCAGGGCTAGAACACACCATGACTCCCGGGCGGCCTCACGAGCAGCTGGGCACAGGGAGAGCTCTGATTCAGCATACCTGGGCCGGATTGAAAAGAAACTGCTGCAGGGTGGGTGTGGATGATCCGGGCTGTGATAGTCTGGTCTGCTGGGTGGAGTTGTGACGAGGGGAAGTCTGGAAGTGGAAAATGGCGGGCCCCATGCAGTAGTAGAGGGTGGTCTGGCTTGTTGTGAGGCTCTGCTGAGGTGGCAGGCCAGAGCTAGAACCCCACCATGCCTCCCAGGCGCCTCACGAGCAGCTGGGCACAGGGGGGAGCAAGGAGAAGCTCTGCCCCCTGTCTGAGAGTCTCTGGTTCAGCATACCTGGGCTGGATTGAAAAAATTACTACATAGAAGACTAAAAAACTTTAAGTCAAACTTTTGAGATAAAAAACACTTTTGTTGAAATGTAAAATATATGGAACTAAAAGCAGATTAGAAAGGATGGAAAATACTCAATGTTCTTTTGCTGAAGAAGAGATATGAAGGAACTTAAAGAAAGGCTGGTAAGTTAAAAGTGTAAACTATACATTCTGCATGAACCTCTGAGCAATTAATGGCATTGCTAATTAAACCAGGAGAAGGGGATAAAATGGGATTAAAGTGATTGCAACTGCCAGGAGTAATATCATATGTATATCATATATCATATGATACATGATGTATATCATGTATTATGTATATAATATGTATCATATGATATATTATATGATATATCATATAATATATGATATATATGTATATAATATATAATATACATATATTAGAGAGAGAGACAGTACTAAAGGCTATACAAACCTGTAAATGTACTAAAAATCACTGAAATGTATTTTTAAAGCAGTAATTTTTCTGGAATGTAAAGAATTATAACTCAATAAAATCAAAGAATGCAAAATAATCCAAGAATTCAAAAGAAGGTGCAGAGAAACAGATCAAGGCAAAGCACACATTTAGTCCAGTCTAGACTGCAGCATCACCTGGTCTCCAAAGCACTGAGCCTGAAGTAGCCCCTAAACATAACTGGGTATAGACCCAAAGCAAACAAACAGATTCAAAAGGAAAACAAATAATTAAAAATACAGGACAAAATAAAATAAGAGGTAAGTGGTAACCTCAAAATAGAAAGATTTAAATTATTTTTAAACATCTAGAAGAAAATATAGAAGATAATCTAAGTAAACTTGGATTAGGCAGTAATATTTTTAATAGGGCATACCCTAAAATTTTAAAAATCTGGTAAATCCTAAGGTTCCATCAAATTTAAATGTTTTTTTTTCTTGAAAGAATAAAGTTAAGAAAACAAAAAGGCGGGGAGCCGCTGACCGGCCCGGCATCCAGAGTCTTGCAGACGGCTCGGGAGGCGGGAGCCTGGCTCGCGCCGGCCTCAGCTGACTATGGAACCCCGAGGGAGGGCAGATGGGCTTTGGGAGGGGCCCGCCGCCTCCGGGGGTCCCGGAAGCAGCCGGATGGGGACTCGTCCACCACACTAGCCACCATTTTCGTTGTCCAGACGCTGGGAAAATGTCCCACGACCAGAGGACCAGCAAAGCCGGTTCGAGCCCAGGTCGCGCAGCCGCAAGCGGCCGCGAGGCCACTAGGGTGGTGAAACAATGATGTTTTTTGGTACACTGCATTCCGCGAACAGCAGGAGGGTTTGCTGAGAGGGAGATATACAGAGGAAGGAGATGACATATAGAGCCCGCCGGGTGGTTGGGATTCGGGAGGGGGAGGGAGACAGGACGTTGGTGATGGGAGATGGGTTCGGGTGGAGGGGTGCATCTTGGAACCCTGTGGAGCCAGGACTCCACATGAGCATCCTTCAATTAAAAAAAAGGAGAAAAGGTGGAATAAATAAATAAATAAATATCTGCAGGGCTAGCCACAATGTGTAAAAGAAGAGGGAGAGAGATGCAGAGATAGAGAGAAAAGAGAGGAAGCAGGGCTACCTGCTATTAAGGCAGCCTGGGGGTGAGGGGGAGGGGTGGAGTACATTGGTGGTGGAAATGGGGTACTGGTGGAGGGATGGGTGCTGGAATACTGTATTACCAAGAACCAATTGCACCTTTGTAATTGTATGTCTCACGGTGGTATAATAAAGAATAAAAAAAATTAAAAAAAAAATAATAAGAAAACAAAAGGCAGGCTCGAATTAGGGGAAAAGATTAACATAACATATTTCTTATAAAAGGCATATATGTATATAAGGAACTCCACAACTCATAAACAAAATGAACATTTTATTGAAAAGTGGACACAGATGGCAAAGAAGCACAGTAAAGCCATCAATAAGTGTTGGGAAACCGAATCTGCCCCATGTAAAAGTAAAAATAAACAATTATTTAACACCATCCACAAAGACTAACTCAAATAGATTAAAAACGTAGACACAAAACCAAAGAGTACATAGAAGAAAACAGGTGACACGCCCCAGAACATCAACATCACAAAGATATGTCTGAAAATGCAACTCTATTGGCAAAGGAAACAAAATCAGAGAAAACAAACAGCACTAAAATGGAATTTCAGGACGTCTATGCAGCAAAAGGAATGATCACCACAACAAAAGGGCAAACCAGAAAAACAGGAGAAGATATCTGATAACATTCATTTGACATGGGGTTGATATACAAAATGTGTAAAGATTTCACACAACCAGATAAAAGTGAAAATTCGATGATAAAAAAGTAATGGAAGAGGACAAAAGAGGGAGGGACGGAAGAAGAGGAAAAGGAAGATTCTAAAAGACAAAAAGACATACCACTAAATAGCTACTTGACTGGCAAAAATGTGAAAGACCAACAGTATAAAGTGAGGACCAGAATGTGGGCACCAGCGGAAGTTCCATCCTTCCAACGAGGATGCAAAGCAGAACGGCCACTTGACCAAACCATTTTGGCAGTTTCTGATCAAGTTAACACTCTCTTACCAGTTGATCCAGAAATCCAAGAGAATTTACCCGTGAGCAATCAAACTATACTGGGGGCTGACTAGTGACTTTCAGGTGGGGAGCCATGAACCTGACCCCTGGAGCTGACCCCTGGAGCTGCCCATATGCTCCTGGTGCAGTCCTGGGGGTGAGTCCCTGCTCCTCGGGATTTCCAGGCCACACCAGGGACAGCTGGCGTGAGCTCTGCACTCCCAACCCCAGCAAGCATCACAAACACACAGCATGCATGTGGCTGCCCGTCATCACAACGTCAGCGACAACAGAGGGAGGGGAAGAAAGAGAAGAAACAAAAAACACTAATCCACACAATGACTCTGACAAAGTCAAATTGTCAAATTCTGATGTGGCTCCATCACAACCACTTGAATATTGACTGACATTCATCATGACGCTAACTCGGGTGAATGAATAAGCACATCACGGCCTAATCTTATGGTGAAGAACTTGAATTCACTACTGATAAGTGTGGCAGCTTGGATAAATTTCAAAACCATCATGGGAAACTAAAGAAACCAAAACCGCAAAAAAAAAAAAATTGCAGATCATGTCACTTAATTTAATGCAATGAAATTCTAGAAAAAGAAAAGGTCAGTGGTTGCCAGATCTGCTAGGGGTCAACAGAAAACTATTTTATAGCCTAAAGGATAAGCAGTAAACAGGAAGAGGGATACGTTGAGTGACAGAAATGTTTTTTCTTAGTTAAAATAATTATTCTATTATTCCTATTGTTGTTGTTGTTGTTATTATTATTATTATTATTATTATTATTATTATTATTATGGGTGGGACAATGAATGGTTTATAAGCTGTATAAATTATCTAAACTCAATGAAAACTACTTTACTTTGGAGGCCACACATGGCAATGCTTGGGGCTTTCTTCTGACTTTGTGCTCAGGGATCACTCCTGGCAGGGCTGCGGTAACATGAGGGGATGAGATTGAACGGGGTTTGTCATATGCCAGGCAAGCATACTGCCTGCCAGACCATCAGTCTGGCACTAATTTACTTTACTAAACTGTCTCAGTAAGACTGGTAACCAAGAAAAAGTCTTTTAGAAGCAGTAATTAGTTCAAAAAATATATAAAGATTTCCCAGAGTATTCAAAGTTTTCTATTTAAATCATCTGCTAACTATATTTTGAATCAAAGGAATCCAGATAGGCAATGATAAACTAATGCTAGTCAAAGTATCATTATTTGCAGGTGACATGATATTATTCACACAATAAAAGAAAAGACCTATGCCAGGAAAATAGTAAGGAGTTAAGGAGTTTTACAAGCAGATGACCCCAGTATGATCCCTGGAATTGCTTATAGTCCCCCAAGATCTACCAGGAGAGAACTCTCATCACAGAGTTAGAAGCATAGCTAAGTGTGGCTCAGAAAATCAGAAAAAACACATACCTAAAGACCCGAATTTTAAAACAAATTTAGAAACAATATATGTGTACAGTTGATTTTGTAGCAGGCTACAAAAGAAAAACACAGAAATCTACTGCATTCTTTTGTGTTAACAATGATACAGAAGAGAATTAATTTTAAAAACTATCCCATTCACTATTGTGCCCAAAACCCTTCAATGTCGAAGGGATCAACTTCTCAAAGGAGGTAAAAGATAATCTCATTTCACTTGTCTATTTTTTATATTTTTTTTCTTTTTTGGGTCACACCCGGCAATGCTCAGGGGTTACTTCTGGCTCTGCACTCAGGAATTACTCCTGGCAGTGCTCGGGAGACCATATGGGATGCCGAGGATCGAACCTGGGTCGACGCGCAAGGCAAACGCCCTACCCGCTGGACTATCACACCAGCCCCCATGGCATTTTCAAGATCATAGAACAAACTTTTCACTTTCAGAAAAGTCAAAGTTCTTCTTCCTAAGAAAAAGGAAGATGGGAGACACTGTACTCCTACATTTAATCTTTACTATAAAGTAATCAAAATAGCATGGTACTGGCAGAAGACAGACTCTCAGATCACTGGGATGGAACTAAGAGCCCAAGATAAACCCTTAGATAAGGGCGGTTAATTCACTGACCAGGGTGTTAGCTGCAAGAAATAGAGCACAAAGAGCCTCTTCAACAAATGGTGCTGGAACCTGAAGAGATGCATGCAAAACAAGGAAATTTGACCCCAATCTCACACCATCCACAAAGGTTAACATAAAAGTGGAATAAAAACCTTGATTATCAAAGCTGTTTCTATGGGCCAGAGAGAGAGAGTACAGCAGGTACTGTCTTGCTCACACTCTACCCTCAATAGGCTCGATCCCCTGCACCACAGAGCCCACTGAATACCACCAGGAGTGATCCCTGAACATAAAACTAGGAGTCAGCTCTGTGCTCAGAGATTACTCTTAGTGGTGCTTGGAGGATCATATGTGATGCTGGGAATCAAATATGGGTATACTGCATGCAAGCAAGCCCCTTAACCCCTGCACTATCTCTTCTGGATCACTCTCCAAGATCTTGACCTCTGAGTGGCTTCTTCTGTGATGCTACAAAACTGGACTTAGCTCCTGAGAGTATGTCCTTGAGTATCGTATATAAAATTAAAACTGAAACTCGTTATAGCTATTAACCTAACAGCTTTAAGAAGGTAGTTAGAGGGCCCAGAATGATAATACAGCAGGTAGGGTGTTTACCTTGTACACGGCAAACCCAATCCCCATATATTCACCCGAGCACCACCAGGAGTAATTTCTGAGTATAGGGCCAGGATTAACCCCTGAGCGTCACTGGGCATGCCTCCCTCCTGCAAAAAAAAAAAAAAAAAAAAAGTTGATCGCATTTCTCCAAAGTTCTAAATATATGTATAGACCCTATCTGCTCCCCACTTTTCTGGTCCCACAATGTCCCGCGATGCCCAGATGCCAGTGTTCCTTAATATTCACAGTTTCAGTGGTGCTCGATTCCCAATGCTCTTGATTCCTTGCTGGTCTGTCACTGACGCTCTCGGTCTCCCTTTCCTTGCTGGTGCTTGCTGCTCTTTGTCCCTTTGGCTTTGACATACCTTGAGTCTCAGGCCACAACATGTCTGCTGACCACACACTAATGAGAGTCCGAGAGAGACAGCCATCCTTTCAGGTGCAAAGTAGGGTCACAGAGGAAGTTACTGGACCTGTGTCCCCTTTTCAGTATTTGCTATCTCCATCCCTCAGTCATTTCCATTATCCATATGATGGGTTACACTTAAGATAGGCAAAATTTGGGGCCGGAGCCATAGTCCAGCGGGTAGGGTGTTTGCCTTGCATCGCGGCCGACCTGGATTCAATCCCGGCATCCCATATGGTCCCCCTGCTGTGCCAGGAGTAATTCCTGAGCACAGAGCCAGGAGTAACCCCTGAGCATAGCTGGGTATGACCCAAAAAGAAAAAAAAAGATAGGCAATGTTTTAAGTGACGATTGTGGAGGGCAGTAGGCACTGGCGAAGGGATTGGTGTTGGAATGTTGTACAGCTGAAACTCAATCATGAATAACTTAGGAACTATTTGATTCATGGCAATTCAATTTTAAAAAAGTTTTTAATGAGCAACCGCATTAATTAGAGTTCCCAGTACCCCTCCCATTTCTCTCCACCTCCACCATAACAATATAACCCAACTGGCAAAGAAAACAAAAGCAGAAATAAGCAAATACCCAGATTTTTATTGAAGAAGAAAAATGCAAAAAAAAAAATGGTTAGGGGCCTCTGAAGAAAAGAGAGAGGTGGGAGGAAGGACATCTTGGCTGAGAACTGAAAACCCACGTGGCTTCAGGCCCAGCAAGGAACTTAAGGTTTGGGGTTTTCCTGTTCTTGGATTGTATTGCCAGAATTTGTGTGAGTAAAAGCTTTCTGGGATTTTGCTGGATTCAGGAGTCTTTCTCTACCCACTGGCCACCGACCCCTGGGGCAGAAGGGAATCTTGTCCTGCTCCCCTATTTTGTTGGGGTACTCAGTTGCACCCCAGCACAGAGCTGAATAGCAAAGTGGTTTCTGACAGTTTGGGGGCTCTGAAGAAGAGAGAGGTGGGAGGAAGGGGAAGGGAGTGTGTGTATGTGTGAGAGAGAGAGATGTTATCTGTTTCATTCTTTAATAAATTATTAACCAAGGAACAAGCTAAAGTAGGTGGGGAGTTTTTGGAATAATCAGCATGAGAAATAAGGTACAGAAACGACCAAACACACAAGTGCCCCCACCTCAGCCCCCCATGAGCACACACAGCTAACTCAGCAGTTGTGAGAGCACAGCTGTGCTTTCTCTCCTTGTGCTATCATTACAGCAGTGGTACCGCCTGCACACACTCATTTCCAACACAACCTGAGAGGACTGACAGGAGCTAGTTTCTTGGCATAGCTTCTTAGACATGGCCACTGAGGGAAATAGCTTAATCGTACTCTCTCCTGAATCACCACAAATTACAAAGATATTTATGACTGTGTTTCAGGTGTATATTATTCCAACACAAATTTTTTCACCAATGTCCACTACCCTCCACCAACATCCCATCCCCATTTTCTTTCCTTTTTTGTTTTCTTTAGTGGGGGAAGGAAAAGGTTAGACTACACTAGAAGATGCTGCGGGTTACTTCTGACACTGCATTCACACACTCAGGAATTACTTGTGCCAGTGCTCTAGAGACCATATGGGATGATGGAGAGTGAACCCAGGAATGTAAGACTGCCATGTCAAAGCTACTTGGAAGCCTGCCACATGGAAGGCTACTCGCTCTACTATGGCTCTTGCCTCCCAATGGCCCCAGTGTCCCTCCCGCTCCCCAGCCTGCCTCTGCGGTGAGCACTATCCCCTCCACCCACTGTCCTAGTGTTCCCTTCCCTAACTTGTGCCCCTCGCTCCTGCCCCAGTGGCAAGCTTCCTACTGAAGACTACTCCTGCTCTTCATTCCTCTTGCCAAAGGGCATTTGAAATTGGAAGTTTCTCAACATCCCACAAAGGAAAGATCATTCTGAGTCTGCTCCTCTCCCTCTGATTTCACTCAACATGATACTCTCCAGATTCATTCACATGGCAGCAAATTGCATGGCACAGGTTAATACCCAAAGCCGTCTCATCAGGCCACATCTAGCAAAAGCAAGACCCCTAAGTTGGAGAGTAGAGGGGACAATTAAGAGGACACTGGGAACTATGATTTGTCCAACTGAACTCCTTCACAATTCATCCATTACCCACAAGAACCTGGGGGCCAGATTCGCATTTTTGCCTCACACGCTAATTTTGGTACCATCACCACTGGTCAGTTTTGGTTGGGTGTGGTGGTGGCGTGGGTGAGGACCACCAGGCAGAGGAGGAAGTGGCACTGATGAATCAGGCAGGGGGCCCTGCTTCAGCCTGGTCTGACTCACCCAGGACCCTGGGAATGGGCACTCAGGAGCTGGTGGCTCCATCTCTGAGCAGCACGAAGACTTTCAGGGGCATCATTAGTGGTTGCAAATGCTTGCCCAGCACTTCTCGCAAGGTGGCCTCAGGGCCTGCCCACATGCCATCTGGGTAATTACATCCATTTCCCTTCCTGCAGATCCAGATGAACCAGCACTTGACTTCCTGCCTTCCGCTCTCCGAGCGCCCTGCCTTAGTGCCTGTCCCACCCTCTCTCCTCACTGCTACAGCTAGAGGAGCCTTTAGGACTGAGAAGACTCAGGGCTCTCACCTCCCTCATTCCCTCCTTTCCCAACAGCCACCAGCACCCTTCCCCCAGAGAACCCCAGCCTTCCTGCCTCCAGAGAGCACGTGCAGTGTGGAACGCTTCTGTTACTCTCCTCCCTCCTTCGAGGAACAATTCTCTTTTCTGCTTCTCTATGGGGAAATACCACTTTGCTGAGAGCAGGAATGGTTCAGATGGTACTAACTGGACAAGGGCGGCTCTATGTACTGACCTGGGTCATGAAAATCTCACACAATCTCTAGGCCATGATGATGAGTCCAAAAGGGACCCCCAAATCGTTAGACCCAGTTCTGGTTGTATGAAGTGGTTAGATCATTGCTATTCTCTGCAAGTTTACTTAAGGCTATTGGTCAAAAGTTTACTAGCAGTCATTGCTTGTTTGCTTTCTTTCTTCAGGAGAAATTAAATAAACCATATGTGACAAGGCCTGCCCTGGTCTGTCTGCCTGTCTCCCCCTTTCCATGTATATATACCTATGTCTTATTTTATTTGAAGTTGATGCCTCCTATCAAGCCCACAGGTCCTCCCTTTCTGTTATATGAGGGGGCATCGTTTGGAGGTGGTGAACATTCTATCTAGAAACAAACTCTCTGGCTTTGAATTCTGACTCCATCCTTTACTTGGTTTTTCGGGTTCTGTGACTTAAACTCTGTGATCATTGACCTCTTTTTTTTTTCTTTGATTGAATCACCATGAAGATAGACAACTACAAGGCTGTTCATGATGGGTTTCAGTCATAAAGTGTTCAGCACCCATCCCTCCACCAATGCACATTTCCCACCAATATCCCCAGTTTCCCCCCCACTATCCCCCGACACACACACTGCCCAGCCTGCTTTGATGTCAAGCACTCTTCTCTCTCTCTCTCTCTCTCTCTCTCTCTCTCTCTCTCTCTCTCTCTCTCTCTCTCTCCTTTTGTACATTATAGTTTGAAATACAGGTACCAAGAGGTCATTTTGTTTGTTTAGGAAATTCAGTAATTTTATCTGGATGGTACAACTGGAGTAGCTTTATTAACTGTGTGCCTCAACTTCTTCTTCATCTATAAAACAGAGTTATGAATGGCTCCTACCTGGCAGGCTAGTGTGACAATCAATGAATTTATGCGTGGGAAGTACATGCAAGGGCACCATCAGAAAGGAAGTATTCCACTTTAGCTGGGGCTGGGGCCACAGTGGAGACAGCTAGCTCTAATTCCTGAACCCCCCAAAGCTGAGGCACAGACAAGGTATGAAACACGTCTAAGGTTGCGCATGTAGGAAGTAGCAGACTGGGCGCTCAGATACAGGCCATTTCTGGCTCCAAGACTGAGCTCTTAGTGATCAAACAATAACAGGCAATAACCCCATGTCCTGTTCCCCCTCCAAAAGCAGGCCAGCCTGAAATCAGAGCCCACAGACAGTCAGACTAAGGTGGAAGGTTACACAGAGGCCTGAGGATGTGTTTGGACCATCTTAGCTCAGCTGCAGCATGGTGGGAGCTGCTATGACAAGAAAATACCAGCACCTGAGTGATCACAAATCTTTATTCCTTTCAGCTCTGGCGTTTGGGCAGCCCCATGAAGAGGCCCCAGCAGATTCTATACCCAGCAAGGTTCCTAGAGCGCTAACTTCTGACTGTATTGTCCCAGGGCAGAAGGGGTCGGATAGTGCCCAGGGGTCTCATTCCTAAGAGAATGGATGGATTCATCCATTCACAAGAGCCTTAGCACTTTCTAAAATCCCTGCTTCTGAGTAACAGTACATTGGGTGTTATAGGAATGGGGGTGCAGGGAAGAGGTGGGGGTGGGAGTTGAAGGGGAAACATCTGTCTGTTGCACCAGTCAGACCAGAAGTCAAATCTTCTGGATTCAGGGAGCTTTCCATAATATTAATCCACCAAGACTGAGTGATAGTTCAACGGGTAGGGCATTTGCTTTGCACATGGCCAACTGGGTTCAAGCCTGGCAATGCATATGGTGCCCCAAGTCCCTTCAGGAATGATACCAGAGTGCTGAGTCTGAACACTGCTAGTGTGGCCCAATAACAATAATAATAATGTTAATCCACCCAAGTCCTTCTATCTCCAACCAATTTGAGTGGATTAGCCAGTCCCTGACAGCTGAACACCTCTAAGGATTTGGCCAATTACTGCAGTTCAACTCTCATGCTCAAGACTTAGACTGTCCTTTTCTGGGCCTCAATGGCCCTAGGAGAATTAGCAACAACCCCTGGAAAGAATCTTCTCTAGAACTACAAAAGTAAAGTGGTTCCTGAGGTCAGTTACTCATTTTATTCAATACCCTCCATGTGCCAGGCACCTTGTTGTTGACACATTCTGGGTGGACTGGGTATAGGGCATTTCTGTATCAATGTATCAGCAGTGTGCCCACAAGTATATCCATTACAACAAGCTCCTCCTAAAGAGGAATCTCGGTTCTGTCTGTCTGTCCATCTATATGTCTGTCTATGTCTCTCTGTCTCTCTCTCCACCCTCCTCGTCTTCCTCCTCCCCCTCCTCCTCTCTCACTCACTTTTCCCCCACCACCTTTTATTAATAGTGCCAGAGATTATTCCCAGGAAAACACACACACACACACACACACACACACACACACACACGAGGCATTGAGCTCTAATGCCTAATGCTGAGCCATATCCCGGCCCCACCAGATCATTTCCAAATTCTGCATATCCGTTGTTGCAGCTGGACTCAGGCTTGTCTTTAAATGGAAAAGGTAATGGGGAACTTCTGCACGGACTAAATTATTCATGGCCATCGAACCACACGAGCAGCACTGCAGCATTCAATCTCTGTCTCTGGACAAAAATCCTCCTAGATCAAAATGTTCGATCCAGGTCTGAACAGGAAATGCAGGTACAGTGTGGATGACTTGTGGCACCAGGGGAAAGCCCTCAGCAGCAAGGTGAGCCACTTTCCCCCTCGCTCAGGTCTGCACACAGTGAGCCTTTGAGGGCTGGGCTCACTTTTTGATTTTTTACATCACAGGCATCATAGAAAATATACAATGAAACACCCAGTGGCTCCTCAGAGAGTTCATTGCTCTCTCCTCATCTTCTTTGATTCCCCTGCCTCTCTCCGCAGCCTTTGAACTTCTAAAAAGACACTTTGAAGCCATGTCATAAAGCCGTTTTTCATTCATGCGCCTCTCTTTGATGATCTTGCTGTTTGTCTGAACTGCAGAGGCCACAGGATGTCAGGCCTGGCGAGCTAAAAGCCAACGCTGATGACTGACCGAGCAAGGCAGAGCCGAAGCTGAGTTGGTCAATACAAGAGGGCAAAGAAGAAAATAGTGAGAGCAGAGAGGGCCCCCACTGTCCCGTGTCTCAGACCGGAGAATGGTCGCTTAGAGAAAAAAAATGGGGGTGCGGGAGTCCAGCCTCAGACCACAGCCCGCACGACCTTTGGCTCTGACACATCCCTCCTGCCTGGCCTCCAATATCCGAGCTCCTTGCTCGCTCCCACAGTGCACAAGCCCAGCTCCCATTCCATCACAGAGGTGCTGGCTTTGCTTTCTGCCACGCCTGTGCTATTTTCTCCAGTGAAAGGTTTGCTCACCTCAAAGCTAATAGGGAGGGCCGGGCTAGCCCCGGGCGTTTTCCCGGCATCCCATATGGTCCCGAGCACCGCCAGGAGTAATTCCTGAGTGCAGCGAGAAACCCCTGAGCATTGCCGGTGTGACCCAAAAGCAAAAAAAAAAAAAGCTAATAGGGAAAGAAAAGGAGGGAGCCAAGGAGAGCCCAGCCAGCCGGCCAGTCTGCAGATACCCCTGTGTGAGCCCTACCCACTGCAGAAAGGACTGGGACCCTCGTGCCTGCACAAGCACTTGGGAAATGGTCAGAGACCCTCAAAATAGTAGCCTCAGATCCCCTGGACCGAGACGAGGAACTGGGAAAGGGTGATGAGTGCTTCCCTGATGGAATCCAAAGGGAACAGAAGCTACTCCATTCCTGACCAGTGAGTTTGATTCCTGCTAAGATTTCAGGGTGGGGTGGTGGTGGGGGCATGGTGGGCAGCTCTAACAGTAACTATTAAATATCTTAGAACTTGGGACTGGAATGATAGTACAGCAGGTAGAACACTTGCCTTGTAAACAGCATCCCATATGGTCCCCTGAGCACCACTAGGATTAATTCCTGAATGCAGGAGGAATTCTTGAGCATTGCCGGATGTAGCTCCAAAACTCAAACAAAAAAAAATATATTAGAGCCTAGCACTCTGAAGGGTTTCTTCAGAGTGGGGGCGTGGGAGGGAGGGATCTCATCCATTCAGAAATGCCTGTGAGTGTCTTTGAGAGCGGAGCAGACAGCAGACCTCCGGAGAGAAATGTGTCTGTAGCACTCACAATTTACTGAGATGTCAGACATGAAACCATCCCGTTCACATGTGTGGTATTAGATACTGGGACACAAGCCTGAGAGGAGAACAGTGTATGAGAGAGCATTTAGCACAGACACACCATGAATGTCCGCCGAGGGGGACCTGGAGTGCCAGGAAGACCTATTCTAAGACGAGCCGTCTGGGCTTGGAGCTCGGCAGTAGAAGCACTTGTCTTCTATATGTGAGGTCTGGGGTTTGATCACTGGTAACACGGTGTGTGTGGGGAGGACTGAAGGATTGACTTTGCATGCAGGAGACCCAGCACCATATGGTGCCACGGCCCCACAAGAATGTTGGGAAACAGGAATGACCCTGTGTGTGTGTGTGTGACACACACACACACACACACACACACACAGAGTCAACAGGTAGCTCGCAAAGCAACTGCACACACTTTGTAAGCTTGAAACCCAGGTACTATCGCTGATATTATATGGTTTCCCACACACAAGCCAGAGTAATCCCAGCACTACTGGCTGTAAGTACTCCCACCCGAAAGGAAAGGAAAGGAAAGGAAAGGAAAGGAAAGGAAAGGAAAGGAAAGGAAAGGAAAGGAAAGGAAAGGAAAGGAAAGGAAAGGAAAGGAAGGAAAGGAAAGGAAGGAAGGAAGGAAGGAAGGAAGGAAGGAAGGAAGGAAGGAAGGAAGGAAGGAAGGAAGGAAGGAAGGAAGGAAGGAAGGAAGGAAGGAAGGAAGGAAGGAAGGAAGGAAGGAAGGAAGGAAGGAAGGAAGGAAGGAAGTACATTGGTCAGAAGGAACAGCATTTACATAGAGGGAACAACATATGAAACTGAAGAGATCCAGAGCAGAAGCAGGGAGCCAGTTGGGAACAAAGATTCGACAAATGTATGGTAAGCCCCACCACCCGCCACTACTGTTCTGAGTAGCAGGAACACCATGATTCACCATGCGCCTGGCCCCTGGAGCCTCCTTCCCAGTAACTAGCTGCTGGGTACCAGCCTCCTGCAGAGCGGGATCCAGGCATTGTGGCCATGGGCAGGGTGAGGAATGAGCTCCTCCCTACCTTGAGGGACTGATGGTTCCAAAGATTCATGGCGTGCACCTCCAAATTCAAAGAAAAGCTCTCTTCTGGTTCCTTACCCCACTTGGACGTCCACCAGACCAAGTTCACCCCTGGGAATGAGCCAGTGACAGGGCAAGCGAATCAAGAAGAGGAAGGAGCAATACGCCCTCCGCACTAGCAAATTGGCCCTGCCATGTCCGGCATCTCCATCCACCATGTCCTGGCATAAAACAACATCATTTGCAGCATGGGTTTTTCTTTCTTTCTTTTTTTTTTCTTGGAATCACATTGCTCTGGCCTCTTATCCCCAGGCTGCCACTTGCCAACTGGACCAGGAACTTAAAAAACTCTCTGATCTAGTTTCTTAGTCTATAAAAGAGGGTTAATAGAACCTTGACTACAGGGTAGTTGTGTGATAAAAAGCGTTGGGGCTGTAAAGGCTGGGTGTTCGACGTGGCATCAGCAAATGCTCTCTCAGCATCAGCTCCGAGGACTATAAGGATTGTGATCTTGCCCGCTGCCCTGCCTGTAGGCGCCTGGATTAACGTCATCTTCATCAATCACAGAATTACAGCTCCAACAATGAAGTGCAATGCATAGCCTTCTCCCCCCCCCCACTCCTGCATTGCCAGGGAAACCAAGGCAGAGTTCAGCCTCTCGCCCGGCATAACCCCAGAACTTCAAAGTGAGGAATGTTCGCTTCTGAGAACAGTGAAGCAACCACAGGAAGTGCGCAGCCCAAGGAACGACCAGCGGAATGAGCCCCGTGGGAATCACTCGGAAATATCTTCCATGCAAAAAAAGACTTTGCGAATTTTCCATTGCAAATATTTAATATCGAATTGGGCTTTTGCTTCCGCCTTTGTCGGTGGAGTGCTCAAAATAATTTTAATATCATCCAAAGCCAAGTAAAATTCAAAAGATAAATCTACCACATTTCCTCCCCCTCTCCCTCACTCTCCCCACTCCTCTCACATCCCCAAGCCCAACCTGGATGAATCCGCAGGCTCCCTGGCACAGCCAGGAAGCTGCTGCTTCTAAAATAGATGACACGGTTCCAACATTTAGCCCTGGTATTTATAAATTTTATGATGGGGACTAATACGTGACCATTTCCTCCTCCATTAAGCAGATGGGGAAGAAGAACACTTCCCCACTGAGCAGCTGAGCACAGGAAACCATCTCCCCATGAATGGGAGTTGCTATTATTTTAGCCTGCTCTGAGTACCCTGTGATGCAGGCAGGTCACCTGGACAGGATGGGGTTACAGCTGGGCTGGGCTTCTAAACTCTGAGCAGGCACGAGTTAACCTAGGAGAAACTTGTCAGCAGAAAGGCAGGTGGTGGACCGAGCAATAGTCCAGCAGGTAGGGCATTTGCCTTGCATGTGGCTGACCGGGTTCTATCCCCGGCATCCCATATGGTACCCTGAGCACCGCCAGGAGTAAGTCCTGAGTGCCGAGTCAGGAGTAACCCCTGAGCATTGCCGGGTGTAACTCAAAAAAAAAAAAAAGAAAGAAAGAAAGGCAGGTGGTTTGGCAGCCTCCTAGGCAGATGGGTTGCCTGGAAGAAAGGCCCAAGTGACAGCAAAAATATTTCTTGGGGTGACCAAGTCAGGCCACACTGAATAAGGAGAAAGCACTGATGAACAAGCACTGCCTCCTTCTGCCCCTGACAATTGCCAATACCCAAATCGGACTTGACCCTAAAATCCTGCTGTTTACCAAGTGGTTGCACTGGTGAGAGGTACAGAGCAGGATGATGTGCGTGAGAAACCATCATGAACAGTTTTGCAAACCACAGACTCACAATCAATTTTTTAATGTTTTTAATCACTGTATCACTGTCTTCCCTTTCATCATCGATTTGCTAGAGCGGGCACCAGTAACATCTCCATATGCCCTGTTCCATGCTAGTAGAGCCCAAGGGCATCTGCTTGCACCAGGAACATAAAGAGCCTCAAACCATTCCATCAGGTCATGGGAATGAAGTATATAATTGTTACTGGTATTTGGCATTTCAAATACGACACGAATATCTTGCCAGGCTCTGCCGTGTGGGTGGCATACTCTTGTAGTCACCTCTGATCTCCAGCATTGATTGATGAACTACAATCTGGGCTGTGATCAGCTCTTCTGTTGGGTGGAGTTCTGAGGAGCGGGAATCCCGATGTGGAAAATGGCAGCCCTCATGGTGTGAGGGGGTCGTCTTGCTTCTTGTGAGGCTCTGCTGGGGTGGCAGGCCAGGGCTAGAACCCGCCATCCCTCCTGGGTGCCTCATGAGTGGCTGGGCACAGGGAGAGCCAGTACCAGCTCTGTCCCATGTCTGTGAGTCTCTCAATGGTTTTAATAAAATAAAATAATAAAAAATCAAGAACATTTTCTTTTTCTTGGTGGGGGAGGGGTGTCACACTCAGTCATGCTCAGGGCTTACTCCTAATTCCGTACTCGGGAATGATTCTTGGCAGTGCTCAAGGGCCCATATGGATGCCGAGGATATCAGAGGTCGAATGCATGTAAGGCGAATACCTTATCCACTGCCTTCACTCTGGCCCCAAGCCCTCTCCACAGAACAATGTACTCCCTGCTCTCAGAGACCCTAAAAATCTAGAAATGATAAAAAAAAACAAGCCTTCATTCCATAAAATAGGAAAAGTACTGTGACAGAAATTAAACTGGGTGACAAGGGTGTCAGAAAGACAGTACAGGGGTGAGGGTGCTTGCCTTGCATGTAGTCAACCCAAGTTGGAGCCCTTGAACTTCGAGGGCCTCCAGGATGTGGGGAGGGCTGGGCCTACAAGGTGGTACTCAGGGTTATTCTCACAAATGTCTGGCCAACGAAGGTTTAGTGCTGCAACCGAGGACGGGGTACTGCTTGGTCCCTGCAGTGGCAGGTCACCCAAGAGGTGCTCAGAAGCCTCTGGGACCACACCCAGCAATGCTATGGGCAACACTTGTGCCAGGAACCACATCTGGGTTGGGTACATGCAAATCATGTGACCTAACCCCTGTCCTATCCCCTGGCCTCTTAGCTTGCTAATTCTTAGTTGTTGAGAACAAAAACACAGACCAGGGAGTAGGAGCTTATGCCAGGAGAAAGAAGTACTGAACTGAGTCTTTTCATTTAATTGTCTTCCCTTGCCACTAAATCACGTACAGATCAGCACAGGGTGAAGCCCTGCAGGATTCAGTTCACCTCCCCACAGATGGTCCTAATGCATACTTAGAAATGTCGGTCTCAGGCTGGAGAGACAGAACAGCAAGTAGGGCATTTGCCTTGCACACAGCAAACCCAGGTTAGATCCCCAGCCTCCCTAATGGTCCCCCGAGCAACACGAGGAGTAATTCCTGAGTGCAGAGCCAGGACTAAGCCCCAGTCATCACCGACTGTGACTCCAAAAAACAGAAAAGTAGGTCTCTTGAGTTTGTGCCAGAATCACCAAGGTTGGGGATCACCAGTAATCACCCTCTGTAGCAGCTGCTCGCCAAGCCCTGCACAGCTGCAGGGCACAGTTTAGTGCTCCCTTACTCATTCTTCCAACAGTGGCAGTGCTGTGATCACCACCACCCATGACTTACTAGGGGAGAACCCAGCTCAAAGACATTATGTGGCCCAAGAGAGCAGAGTTCACAAGAAGCAGGGGAGGAAAACATGTTGTTTTATTTTATTTCTTTTTGGCACTGTTGATGCCAGGAGTGTAATCCAGGGACCTCACATATGCAAAGTCTTTAACTCTGAGCTCCGCATCAGTCCCTTTGGAAAGTTCTCTCATTACAGAAGAAAATAAACACAAAAAGGTGAATAAGCCTGTCCCATGTGGGACAGTTCCTAGTGGCTACAGGGGGAACCTAAGCAGACAATGTCAGGGTCCATGCACTTACAGACGTTGCCCCTTGTGCAGGGACAGTGAGAAAGTCACCACACCTCCTCTGTAACAACAGGTGTCCAAAGAAATGGGAAGAACCGTTACCACTGATTCCCTGAACACTGACGCACACCACATTCCCTAAACACTGGCATGCACAGATCGGACAGGCTTGGTGTTTCCAGTAAAAGCTGGACACAAGCTTGGTCTCAGCCACTCATTATTGTGAATATGCAAGCTACCCACAGGAGGGGTGTGGGATGTGACAAGAGCAGAAGATGAGGAAAGACAAAGAAAGCTTAGGAAGAGGCAGAGATATTCAAGGGTGAGTCTGGGCAGCAGAGACCAGCGTGCAGCCCCTGACCAGGAGCCTGGGATGAATGTGGCCAACTCAGGAATTGGAGACAAGCAGAAGCAGGGGCTTGGGGCAACCTGCAGGAAGTGAGCAAGGCAGGGGTGGCAGGACGAGTCTAGAGAGAGCAGAAAGGGGTGGAAGCCGCACTGCAGAGCGCTTGTAAGTCAGGTGAGGGAATTATTTCCCAACAGAGGGGAAATAAATATTGACACAAGCAGAGCAACGACCCCCCAGAGGTGATCAGAAAGCATGTCAGATGATGGAAACAATTCACACAGTCTGAATACATTAGGAAAATGTGACAGGGAAGAGGCAGCAGAAGTGCAGGAAAGGATTGTAAAGGAGATGGCAGAGAGAGGTGGTTGAGACCCCGCCATGCCTAGGAGCGAGCCTGGCACTACTCGACAGCCACAGGCAGACTGGAACAGCTGAACGGGAAGCCTGCTGGAGCCACCCCTACTGCAGACACGTTCACATATTTAAGACACAAATGCCAAGCCAGGGAGATCACGCAGGGGTTAAGGCACTTGCCTTGCATGTGGCCCACTGAGGTTCCATCAGCAGCACCTCATATAGTCCCCCAAGCACTGCCAGGAGTGATCCTTGAACACAGTCAGGAGTAAGGCATGAGCACTGCCCGATATGACCCATAAAATAAACCAACAAAAACAAATGCCAGTGGCATGGGTTAGCAGGCTCATGGGACAGGAACTTAGTCTTTGCACTCAGGAGCATAACAGTTCAAGGTTCCAGCCTGGAGCAGCACTGGGTGTGATCCCCTCAAAAAAATAAAAAACCTAAATACATATATATAGTTTTGGGTCAGGGAGACAGCTTAAGTGGTGGAGCACATGCCTTGTGTGTATGTGTTTTCGATCCCCAGTATCACATAAAGCCCTGGTGGCCTCCATAAAAATAGTCTTAAAACAAAGGCGGAAATCTCATTCTTCCTTCCTCATATGGGAAAGCCGAAATAGGTGATGTCTCCACTCCCTCAGCCACCAATACAGTTTTCCTGCAGTTCTTTTTTTTTTTTTGGGGGGTCACAGCCAGCAATGCTCAGGGGTTTCTCCTGGCTCTGCATTCAGGAACTACTCCTGGCGGTGCTCAGGGACCATATGGGATGCTGGGATCGAACCCAGGCTGGCACAGGCCAGCTGCGTGCAAAGCAAATGCCCTACCTGCTGGACTATCGCTCCGGCCCCACCTGCAGTTCTTCTTGAGCTTCAATCTTTCACTCATTCAAGCCCTTGGCTTGCTTTCTGCCCTCTGAAGGAACAGAGCCCATCAGGGGCTGAGTATGGCCCACCAGGCAGGAGAACTGCCCTGCAGGTGGCCTGCTTAGCACTGACCCAGGAACTATGATTTTTAGACAAAACTGGACTCACAAAAGGTTTTCTTTTACCCACAGAGAATTTTTCAAACTCTGTCGGCATTTGTCAGCATTTAAATATAAGAACATGGGGCTGGAGTTATGATACAGGGGTGAGGGCATTTGCATTAAACACAGTTGATCCAATTTTGAACCCCTGCATCACCAGGAGTAATTCCTGAATATAGAGCCAGGAGTAAGTAACCCCTGAGCATTTCTGGGTATCGCTGTATCACTGTATCACTGTCTTCCCGTTCATCATCGATTTGCTCGAGCGGGCACCAGTAACATCTCCATATGTCCTGTCTCATGCTAGCAGAGCCCAAGGGCATCTGCTTGCTCCAGGAATATAAAGAGCCTCAAACCATTCCATCAGGTCATGGGAATGAGGTCTATAATTGTTACTGGTATTTGGCATATCAAATATGACACGGGTAGCTTGCCAGGCTCTGCCGTATGGGTAGCATATTCTTGTAGTCATCTCTAATTCCAGCATTTATTGATGAACCGCGCGTTTGCTAGGCTGGTCTGCTGGGTGGAGTTCTGACGAGGGGGAAGTCCGGACGTGGAAAATGGAGGCCCTCATGGAGTGGGGGGTCATCTGGCTTGAGTGAGGCTCTGCTGGGGTGGCAGGCCAGGGCTAGAACCCGCCATCCCTCCTGGGCGCCTCGTGAGCAGCTGGGCAAAGGGAGAGCCAGTAGTAGCTCTGCCCCATGTCTTTGAGTCTCTACCAGTAAAACGAGATTTAAAATAGCACCCGCCTCCCAAAGATTAGGTTAATTCTGACAACCATTTGTAAAGGGCTTGGCATAGCAGACAAAGGGTTAGGAGGTCATTGCTCTTATTTTCAGTGCCCTTAAGTCCAAATCAATTCAAATCCCCACTTCGGTCTCTAACTTTATGTGTCTAAAACAAAATGCTGGTTAAGCTCTCTGTATCAGCTCCTGCTCCCTTTCACAGGCTCAGAACAAAGCCTTGGATTCTCTTTGAGTGTTCTTCCATTTGGCCCATCAACGTCATCTACTCACCTTCCCTTCCAAACAGATCTGGAATCTCATTGGTGCTCTCCATCTCCAACCTACCACCTGCTCCAACTTCCTGCCATGCTCCCCACTGCCTGCATCATCGCATGGCCCCCTCCTGGGCCACCCACGGTTTCCACATCAGTCTGTTGTCCACAGAGCAGTCACAGACGTTATCAAATCACCTCTTCCAACTGAAGCTAGATCACATTGCACCGCAGATCAGACCCCTCGACTGGTCTCCCACCTCACATGAGAAGCCAAGTCCTGACTGAAAGCGATGGAGAGCAGGGTCAGGGCATGACCTCTCTGCCTTGTGCGCTTCCTTTCTAATCCCCACCACGGCACTCCCACACCCTGAGCTTGGCAACTGCCCAGACGTGCTTCACTTTCAGTTCCTGCTGCCTGAAAGGCCCCTATCAAAATGTCTCTGTTACCACTCCTGGAAGTATAACTTGGGGGCCCAAAAACACTCAGCAGAAACACCATTAGCATTTCTCTGTTTATAACAGCACTATTCACAATGGTCAGAATCAGGAAACAAACTTAGTGCCCGAGGACAGACGACTGGATAAAGAAACTATGGACATCTATGCAGTGTGATACTATATAGCTATTAGGGAAAAATGAAGTTATGACATTTGCCTATAAATGGATTTACATGGAGACGATTATCTGAGTGAAATTAGTCAGAAGGAAAAGGACATATAGATTGACTATATTAATTTGTGGGATATAAAAAAAATAGTAAGAGACTAATAGCCAAGGCCAGGCAAAACAGGGCCCAGGAGAACTTGTCAATGGTTGGAACCTACCACAACAGAGTGTGAGTGTTAGGTAAGATAGAGAAGGTACCAATGTGCTAGTAATTGTTGGAAATGATAGCAACAGACTAGAACTTAGCACTGCATGGAGCCATCCTGGGTTCTCTCCCTGGCACTACAAAGAACATTGCTGGGTGTGACCCGAAAAGCCAAATAAATAAATACCAGAGCAGAACAAACTCAAAGAACTTATTTCTCTTGCATGTCCAAATTTGCAGAAGCACTTGGCCATTTTCTCATCTGGCAATAACCCATGTCTTGATGTGACAAGCTTCTGCCCTGTGTGGGGAGCAGCAAACTCTGGAGCTTACCACACAGTTCCCTGACCCAAACGTGTGAGCACTGAAATAGAAGGGAACCCATGGGCGGCCCCTGAAAGAATGCATCTTTCAAACTACAGGTAGTCCCTCACCTGGTGGCTGAACATCACAAGGCAGCAGAAAAGCAATGGGTTAGGGGGATGTGAATTCTGAATCTCGATCTTTTCCCAGGCCATTGACCCAGGGCGCACCAGTTTCTGAGGGCGCAGTTCCCTGTCAGTCACACGACCACAAAGGTTAACAACATCCTATTTTTAACTGTCAGTACAAGACCCAATAAATCACATGGTATTCAACACTTGGCTATGAAAAAGGCTTATGTTAGACCATTTTTCCCACTGAAGGCTAATATGTGTTCTGAGAAAGAAAGATGAAGCTACACTAGTCAGTGGGCTAAGATATTTTGAATGGGGGAAGAGCAAAGAGACAGTACAAGGATTAAGATACTTGTGGCTGGTCCTGGTTCCATCCCTGGAACTGCATGGCTGCTTAAGCATTAAGCATTGGTGGATACATTCCTGAAGGTCCTTCACACTCACAATGTTTTTCTGTGGATATATAGATCCAACACACACTCACACACACACACGCACGCACACATACACACAATCCCCATCAAAAAATGGAGAGAGAAGCTAAACAGACAATTTGTCACAAATACAAATGTGTGTGTGTTAGATCCATATACCCATGGTAAAATGTTGTACTATTCTCAGTTGTTCTGTAGGTTTTAGATTATTTTCTCCTAGCAAAAAAGTTAGAGGAATAAATTGAATTAGATAACATTATATTTCACATTTCTGATTGAAGTGCTGCAATAGCCAAGATCATAGGAAGCCAACGGCACAGCAGAGATTAGGATCAAAATGCCCAAACTCCCAGGCAATTTGAATTCCCACTCTACAAAGGAATTCACTCACATCAGTCTTGGCCAGGTAACTCATGGGGCTGTGCTCTGAATTACCAGCTCCATATGCATCAACTTAAAAAAAATCAAAACATTGTTCAGCAGTTTTAAATTGGTTCTTTACCTTTTAGGCATTTTACTTTATAAGATAAAAGACTTCTGATTTGCATAGAGCTACCCTGGAACAATCCATCAAATATCAGCTCTTTCCACCTGCCCCCCACTCCAACAATGTGAATTGTTCCTTTTACTAATAACAGTGAGGAATGGGAATTTGGGCAGGTGAGGGAGAGAAAAGTTTAGCACTAAAGTTATAATTTTATAACAGGAGACAGGCTTTTCCACACCCAGGGCTCTGCCCCGTGGGCCTTGGATGGTAGATGGTTAATGGTCTGACATAGAAAAAGACTGGATCCCCTGGGATGAACCCAGAGCCACGGCAGAGCCTGGCAAGCTACCTGTGGTGTATTCAATATGCCGAAAACAGTAACAATAATGGACCTCATTCCCAACGAATGGAGACATTACTGGCACCCGCTCAAGCAAACAGATGAACAATGGGAAGACAAGTGACAAGTGACAATATTCTTCTACTTGGAACTGAGAACATGGCTTAGAGGTAAAGCTATTACCCTTAATGTGTGAGTATCTGAGTTTAATCCTCAGCATTGGAAAAAAAATTCTAAAAGTCTTATGCCCAAGATTACCTTTTTCCTTTTGGGGGCAAAGGAAAGGGCAAAGGGACTTCCAACTATGGCTCGGTAATTCTTGTCCAATCACCCAGTGATTCAAAGTAAGGGCCCAGGGTGCTATGCTGCTTGGGACCTCGCGGGGTCCCTGGACCATCCCACGGAGGCTGGGAAGATTCCAGGGCTACACTTGGCAATGCTAAGGGCATTCAAGGCTGTTCATGGTGGTGCTCAGGGGAACACATGGCAACAAAAATCAAGCTGGAATGAGATGCAAACAGAGCCTGTACCCTAACCACTGTGATAACTCCTGGCCCCACCTTTTTGTTTTCCAGCTAGGAGCTTTGGATCCTGTATAAACTGTTCAGAGCTCGCTCCTATTCATCCTGCAAATCCCAGCTTTGTCACCTCTTCCTCAGGAAGCCTTCCCTGACTTCAGGACCACTCTGCTGCTTTCCCACTGTGCTCCCATAGCTCCGTGTCCCTCTCGACTAAAGCCTAAACCTCACCACTCTCATTTCTATTGTGTGCCCAACTGTTGGTCGCTATTTCTGGGCATCACTGCCAAGCCTGGCTCAGTAAGTTGGTGGGCATATGACGGTCGCTATGCTGAGTTTCTCCAAAACCTCTGACCCAGTCCAGCTCCACAGAGAGTCAAGGGTAACTCACCCAGCCACTGAAGGATGCTTCTCTTCTGCCTGTTATTTCAGGTGTCCTGTGTCATATTCCCTTGGAGACGGGAAGTGTCACAGTTTTCTCCTCTTGCTCTGCTATCCAAAGCTATGCCAGTGAGCTGCAAACAAGCTCTCTAAGTGACAATCTGGGACAAGGCATCAGGCACCCACTAACCTGTTCGAGCCACAACTCAGTAGCTCCTCCAAGCAGAGACCAATGCTTGCTGCATTAAATAATAACTGCAGTGTGCACACGGCTTGCTCCAGTTGGGTCAGTCCAGCTCTGGGACTAGATTCCAAGTCTCACCAGGATGGGACAAGCTGAAAGGGCTTCCCAGGCTGTGGCAGGGAGAAGGAGGAGATCTGCTCGGTGCAAATTCACTGAATTCTGGGGATCAGACCAGGAATGGTGTTTTGCTTTTTTGCCCCTTTCCCAGACCACTTCAAACAGAGACCATCATCATCTGCATCATCCACACTGGTCACTCAGCTCAGCACGGTGGTGGGCAAGGTTAATTTAATGGTCAGACATTGAGGGTTTGAGTCCAGGCTCCTCCTATGAGCCTGACAATTCAGAGGTGCAGTGCATGGAGTCAGGCCATGCTGTGGATTTAATCTCTAAGAACAAGAGTTCCAGTGTCTGTGAATGATAAATAAATGATAAATTAGTCCATTTTCCTCCTGAGACTGTGAATGCAACCTAATATAATGCAACCGAGAAGCAGAAATATTATCAGGGATATACTACATCTCACATAACAGGTAACTACATATTTACTAGTATATGTATATTTATGATACCTGGCATATTGTGCAGTGTAATTAGTTCAGGAAACTTATCCCTAGAGGGATCAGAGCACAACAGACCAGGCTTGTGGTGTCCCGGACTTGCTGGACAAGACAGCACATGGACCCTTCTGGAGATTCACATACTCAGTCAAGAACCACACAAAAACACATTGGGGGTCAGTGGCCACACAGAGGGAGGCACTAGGGCGCCACATGTCCTGCAGGCCCTAGCGCTCAGGCCCAAGTCTCATGGCCAGGCAGGTGCATGCAACCCTCCCTAACAAAGCTCCCACCCAGAGTCAGGAAGACTCTATGAGTTTGTCAAAAGAGACTGAGAAAGAGGGAGAGAGACAAAGAGAAAGAGAAGAGAGAGAGAGAGAAATCAAGTCTTATGAATCTCACACACACATCAGCAACCTATAAGAATCGTATCCTAAATTTCACATGTTTCTGTATAAGAAGCTGGCTGACATGGGGTTCTCTTGGTCCCTGAATCAAAATCAAACTCATCACTGAGCACCATCACCATCTGCAGGGGAGGAAGCAGACCCCCGCACATTTGCCCCCTAGGTATTCCGTCCCTGGACACTCATCTCCCAGTGAGCCTTTTTCCATCCAGGCCTGTCTGTGTAGCCTAATATATCTCTACTCTTTCCACCTCTCCCCACCAATGACTAAGCCCTATTTGTGCCATCCTTGTGTCCCTTCCCTGGACCAGACCCGAAACCTCCCAGTCAGCTTCCTTGCTGCTTCCCACCATACCCCCCAATTCTATTCTCCATTCTGCAATAGAAAAGGTCCAACTAAAGGGACTGGAGAGATAAATAAACAAACAAATAAATAAATAGATAAATAAATAAATAGGTAGGTAGGTGGATGAATAAATCAATAAATAAATAAGTAGATGAATAATGAATGAATAATGGATGGATGGATGGATGGATGGATGGATGGATGGATGGATGGATGGATGGATGGATGGATGGATGGATGGATGGATGGATGGATGGATGGATGGATGATGGATGGATGGGTGGATGGATGATGGATGAATGGATGAATGGGTGGATGGGTGGATGGGTGGATGGGTGGATGGATGGATGGATGGATAGGCTGGAGCAATAGAACAGCAGGTAGAGCATTTGCCCTTGCATGCGCCCAAACCAGGTTCAATTCCCCCATCATCCCATATGGTCCCCCAAGCACCACCAGGAGTAATTCCTGAGTGCAGAGCCAGGAGAAACCCCTGAGCTTTGCTGGGTGTGACCCAAAAAAAAAAAGAGAGGGGCGGCGTGCGCGCGGCCGGCCGGGTTCGATCCTTGGCATCCCATATGGTCCCCGAGCCAGCCAGGGTAATTCCTGAGTGCAGAGCCGGAGAAACCCCTGAGCGCGCCAGGTGTGACCCAAAAAGCAAAAAACAAAAACAAAAAAAGAGAGAGAAAAAAAAGGTCCAACTAACGTGCTTCTCAGATCCAGAACTCCCTAAGACCCTACAGTGGGCCCCAGACCTCCATGAGGTCTTGGCCCCAAAATGTCCCAAGGCATACAAGCCCTAACTCATTCAGCATCTTCAGCCTCTACACCTGTCTTTTGCTTGCTTTATCTGGAAGGGATCATCCACCCTCAAACTATAAGTAGTGCCGGGATTGAAACCTGCTCAGCTACATGAAGGGCATGTATTTACTTACTGTACTACCTCTCAATTCACCCCTTCTTAATTAAACTGCTTTCAATTCCCTCCCTCCACCTACCATCCAACAGAACTTCCTCTTGGATGTTCACCCTAAAGTCAAGGACCCTAACCTCTGACCAGCAGTATCCATTCTAACTTGTCTCAATCAGGATTGTGCATGCAAGAACCTGACTATGCAGACGGTGACAGCCTTCAAGCAATGGATAAACTCAGTCCTGCACCATTCCCCAGCCCCTAGCACGGTGCCTGAACATCACAAGCAATCAATACTCGCTGCAGTGAAATCAACTTCAAATATCATAAAATAATTTCTATGGGAAGTTCTCGAGTAGCCTGCTACCTCTGAGGAAAGGAAGAAGCAGAAGGTTGGCAAGTTGAGTGGGCCCATCTTTGGCCCCGGAGACCTCGGGTCTTGATGCTGAGAGCAACTGGCATCCCAGTTCCTGAAGAAGGAACCCGATCACTCCCAAAGCTGCCTGAGGCCTGGCCTAGCTACACCACTCACAACTATTCTCAAAATGGAATTTGCACATCTCCTCCTTATGCTCATACCAAGGGAAGCGAAAGCCACGAGAAAAGAACGGACACTCTCCTGGAGGCCAGTTTTGTTCTTAAAGTTGCTTTTGTGCTGCTCATGCTTACTGAGCATGCCCTATGTCTTATACACGTATGTCAGCTCACTTCATCTTCAAAACAGCCCTGTGGCGTGGCTTCTGTCAGTGGCCCCACTGCAGATGTAGAAACAGAGAGTTAGTGCAGTGGGATCTCCGCCTTGGGCGACTAACAGAGCCTGTTGCAGAGCCCACTGCGCAACCAGTCACTCCACCAACTTGCTTAAAACTTAGCTGAATAGAAAGCTCCGTGACAGAGCTGGTCAAACACTGTTCTGACTTTGTTTTTATTTTGTTTTGTTTCATTTCTTTTTTAAGTCAAACCTGGTGATGTTCAGGGGTTACTCCTGGCTCTGCACTCAGGAATTACACCTGGCGGTGCTCAGGGGACCCTATGGGATGCCAGAGATGGAGCTCAGGTGGGCTTCATGCAAGGCCAACTCCCTACCCACTGTACTATCACCCCCCCCAGTCTGTTCTGTTGTAAAACCAAAAGAAGGGCCAGGAGACTGTTCCATAGGCTGAGTGCCCGAGCTGAGTGCTGAGGACCAACTGGGTGTCCACTGGGACACCGCATGGTCCCCAAGCCATGCTGGGAGTGACCACCAAGCACAGAACTGGGAGTAGGTCCTGAGTACCACCTGGTGTGACCCCAAAACAAAACTAAAGGATGAAATATTGGTCTTCAATACTGGCCCCTTCCTGGCCCCTCCAAGCTCACCCAAGTTACTCTGGACTCTTCAGGTCCTGAAAGGTGCGAAAGCTTATTTCTTCCAAGGATGCTCCAAAGGGGCTGACAGCTGGGGCCCTGGGGCGGAGGGGGCATCTGAAACTTTTCACCAGCCATCACAGGTGTCTGTTTTAAGGAAGCCCACAGGATAGTGCTCCCCAGGGCAAGCCCCAGCCACTCCCTCCACCACAGGAGCTCAGGAGGCCAGTCGGGATGGCTTCCAATATCTTTTGTTGTTGTTGGGGGACAGGGAATGGGGGTGGGGGACACCCAGCAGCTCAGTTCTGAGCAGACACACCAAGCATGGTGCCAGGGATCACATGTCTGTTCCCTCCAAACCTGCTGCAGTTCCCCATATGAAAACAGCCAAGTGGGCCAGAGTGAGGGCACAGCGGGGAGGGCGTTTGCCTTGTACATGGCCGACTGAGTTCGATTCCCGGCATCCCATATGGTCCCTCAAGCACCCCCAGGAGTAACGCAAACACAGCTCACCTCTGCAAGACATAACAGGCACTCCTGAAGCTCCTCCATGTACCCACCCACCACTAGCCCCAGCCTCAGAAAAAGCAGCTCTGGAAGGAGATGCAACACAGAACTAGGAGCAGTTCTGCCTTTCTTCATAGATGGAAAGCAACAACGAGCTAGGGGTGCAGTGGGAGGTAGATAAAAGATCATCGCGAGTCTTCCAACCCCCAAAAAAGAATTTTTTTTAATCCTTTTTTGACACAGCTCACCTCTGAAGTTTCTCTCCTACTGTTTGGGGAGACCGCTTCTCCTGTAGTGATTTTTTTTTGGGGGTAGGGTCAGATTCTTTTGGTCTCTCATTTTCCCTCTTCTTTTTGGCTCACTTAAGGGACCTTCTACACCTCCTGGTTCCAAGAGCATCCTGAGGATATTTACTAACAGGAAGTGGGGCAAGAAGGGGATTAACACAATCATTAGGTGACATAAGCCCGCTGACGAGCTGCCAACTCCGCCCCTTGAAGACAGAGCGAGAACCAGCATTCCACTCAAACTGGGTCACATCCAAGAGCTGCGGGTGGGTGTCAGCTGGGAATTTGCTGCAGACTGGGAACTGGGGGCCAAGAGACTCCTGGAACCCCTGGGGGACATCAAGATGTAGGTCAAGGAGACAAGGGGAAGATGAGAGTTAAGAGGAAAATTTCAGAGAAAGGGTCCTAGGGGAGAAGGGGAGGAGAGAGTCATCCAATAGAAGGAAGTTTCTAGAAGCAAGAGGCTGAGCTCTGACTAGATCCAAGTGGCTACTTGCGGAGGCACTTGGCATCCCATGTTCATGCACCCACTGCTGTTAGCTTGCCAAGTCCTCTCTTCATGAAACTGCAAAAGCACCCCCAAATAAAGTGTCTGTCCCTTGAGGGGGGAAAAAAATGACAATTTTATTGAAGTCTTCAATTTTTGGCAAATACGGGGCCATATCAAAAAGTCAAAGATAAATGCCTGATAACTACCTGATTGCTGGGGGAGGGGGGGAGAAACTTGTCTTAATGTAGTACAGCACATTTCAACTGTAATGCATTAAAGTCAAACTTACATTTGAACTTCTTTGAAAAGCCAGTCCTCCAGTTGAAACTTGGGAGCAGAACTACCCACGCCTATGTGGGGAAAAGGGGACACTCATCCATTGTTGGTGGGAATGCCAGCTGGTACAGCCTTTCTGGAAAACAATATGGACATTCCTCCAAAGACTAGAAATTGAACTCCCATTTGACCCAGCCATACCACTCCTGGGAATCTACTCTGGGAAACCAAAAATACGCAGCGGAAACACCATCCCTACTTTTATGTTCATAGCAGCATTATTCACAATAGCCAGAATCTGGAAGCAACCAGAGTGCCCGAAAATCGATGACTGGATAAAGAAGCTTTGGTACATCTACACAATGGAATACTATGCAGCTATTAGGAAAAATGAAGTTATAAAATTTGCCTATAAATGGATGAACATGGAGAAGATTATGTTGGAGCGAAATTAGCCAGAAGGAGAGAGACAGACACAGAATGACTGCATTTATCTGCATAACATAAATATATATGTACATATTAAGATACCAATATCCAAGGTCAAGTGAAACATATCAGGAGGTCTTGTCAAAGGTGGAAATTATCACAAACGTGTGGGAGTCAGAGGCTAGGTAAGACAGAAAATGGAACAGTGTGCTAACAATTGTCGAGGGTACTAATGCCAACCTAGAACTGAGCATTAAATAGAGGCAAAAAGATACACATGACAACCCTTTAATGTATGTTCTGTAATCCATAGTCTGAGGGAGGAGGAAAAGAGAAAGAGAGAGAAAGGGAAAGAAATAAAGAACCTGCCATGGAGCAGGGCTGGGGGAGGGGGAGGGAACCGGGGATGTTGGTGGTGGGAGATGGGCACCGGTGGCGGGATGGGTGCTGGAACACTGTATGACCAAAACCCAAATATGAACTTTTTAAGTGTATATCTTTGTAATTGTAAAAATAAAAAATAAAAAAAAAGAACTACCCACGCCTGCCATCCATCGCGGGACCAAAGGTTTCTCTACCAGTTGTTTTTCTCAGGGTGCATGTGCTAACAACAGACTCCTGTCCTCCCCATGACCTTGAACACAAGGATAAAACCGGAATCAGGACCCGTGAGACCTTGGGGACTCGAATTAGAAAGTGAGTGGGGCCCTGAATTGTTCCAGCCAGACCTGAGGCTGACTGAGCACAGGTGGCTGACCCCAGGCTGCAGGCAGAACCAATTAACTTTTGCCAAACCAACTCTTTGCATGTTTGTCTTACTTCCCAACCCCAGAAGAAGTCTGTGGTCCCCCAAACTGAAGAGACAGATTTGAGCCTCACCCTCTGTTTTCTATCATTTTATCGCACAATAACTCTTTCCTCCAAAGCCACTGCCACAGTATTTGACTTCTACAAATGAGATGCAGCAAGCCTCGCATGGATACAGTTAACAGGGGGACATCTGGGGACAGATTAGGCAACTAAACGACTGACACGTGATTGAACATCTACATGAGCATTTCTCAGGCTCTGCCCTCGAGAATATTTGTTTACAGATTATTATGAGGTGTTACATGGTCCTGTAAATACACTGAAAATAATACTTTTTTTTAGTTCAATCATGCTGCAGTACTCAATGACCCCAGGCTTGGCCTTTGCTAGTTAAAATGTGGTCTGAGGGTCATTCACGTAGCCTCACCTGAAACCACCTTGGAAGTGCAGAATCTCAGGTGATGTGCAGAAAGACACACATCGGTAATGCAGATTCTCTGTGGGGAGAGAAATAAACAATGTTCTAGCTCCCCAAAGTCTCTGCCTTCAGGAAGAGCTGTTCCTGCAGCGTCAGTCAGGAACAGACTGGAGCTGAGAGAGGGGTACAGGGGGCAAGGACTGTGTCTTGCATGTGGCCAACTCTGCTTCAATCCTCAAAACTGCCAGGAGTGAGCCTGACCTGAGCAGATGAATGTGGCTCAAGCCAATGCCCTGTCCCCTACCGCCCTCCCAAAAGAGAAAAAAGATGGGCTCTGAGGTTACAGAATGTCATCACACGCCTGACCCAGGGTAGAAATTATTTCCTGCTTTGTTTTTTTGGTTTTTAGTGCCAGAAATTTGAACCAAAGCCTCTCACACGCACCTCTCATCTCAAAGAAATAAATTATGTCTTTGTCTTCTCAAGGGCTAAAGATGGAGAACAGAGAAAAAATGGAATACTTGCCCTCTGATCTCTGATCCAGGTCTTACAGAAGGAAAAAGGAATTGAAAGCATGTCTCTCCATGATCATTTCCTTGAGGAAAACTGACCATTTGCATACATTTTCCACACACACAAAGTGCTTTCTTTTCTTCTACTTCTTGGTGTTTTGGGGGTCATATCAGGTGAAGCTCAGGAGTTACTCCTGGATCTACACTCAGGAATTATTCCTGATGGTGCTCAGGGGACTATATGGAATGCCAGAGATCAAACTTGGGTTGGCTATGTGCAAGGCAAATGCCCTACCCGCTGTGCTTGATAGCAATCCAACCCACTAAGTGCTGTCTTAACCCTTAATCTTCCAAGTAACTTTAGAAAATAGGTAGATCCTCCCGTGTGTGTGTGTGTGTGTGTGTGTGTGTGTGTGCAGAGAAATGACTACTACACAACTCCTACTATGAGGCTGGCAGCCCTCTCCCATTGCAGAGATGATGAATCTGGGGCTCAGACAGGGTTAAATGCCTTGCTCAAGGCCACATGGTGAATCAACGGGAGAGGAGGCCTCAATGCACCCCATGCCTGACATCTTACACACTAAGGCACACACACCCATATCCTGTCGAGGAAACGCCTTGCCTTCTTTTCTCAGTGAGTCGCACAGGTAGCCTGGAAGTTGTTAAGCACACCCCTCCCTGGCACCGCTACAAGCTCATCCAAGTTCTCCACATTATCTAGGGACACAACCAGGCTGCAGGCCGGAGAGCTAACGGGCACAGGTGCACAGTACACCAGGGGCTCAGATCTCAGCCTCCCATTATATTCTGCTCATTACAAAGGAAGACTTAGAGGTCACGCTTTCAAATCCCGGCCCCCTCCTCATTATCTGCTCCAGCATCAGAGTTCTCCCCAGTCCTGTATTGACTTGCTTTATCTCCTGGCTGCTTTCCCATCTCCATTAGATCCCAGGCATCTGAGCAAAGTACACAGCTCTCCAGTTGGGGCTGAAGGGAATTGACTCGCCATTCCTTCTCTATAATTTTGGGCATAGTCTGAGAGGATTTAGAAGGTGTTATTGACTTGGAATTACAGTTCTTTGTTACGGAATGAATTTCCGGACTCCACTGAAGAGACTGACATGCCCCCATCCCGTCCCCCGTCCCCCCCACCACACACACACTTACACAAGCAGCTTTGTTCCCCTTCAAAGTGTCCCTCTAATTGCACTGTGCACATTCACTCTGGACTTTGCCGCTTCTCAAGGAGGAACCTTATCAAAGAGAACTCAGACTTCCTCCAGGACTTAAACATCTGCAGTCTTGCTTTGGAAATGAATCACGGGGCTGCATCATCTCTCTCCTGCTTATTGCTATTAACTGTGCTCTCCCCTATAGCTGTTACGCTTGTATGCTCTTGTCTCCTAGGTCCCTCGCAGGTCCCTGAAGGCAGAAACCCGTTGGCTCACCTTTGGCCCTCACGGCAGTCTAGCATACTGCCTCATCTGCACTGGGCCTTCAATGACCACATAATTGATAACTCACCGATTGCGCTTTCCATATTACCATGCACATCTGTTGCCATTTCTGAAATGAATTCCCTCATTCACTTTTCCAGATACTGAACTCATTTGGAGGGAAGGACTCAGCAGGGGGAAAATAAACTCTAAGTAATCATGTTGAGCGTCTGAAGCAGATGGTGCTGTGTGAGGGGTGGGGGGAGGGAAACCCTAACATTATGGTTTCAGCCTTATAATAGGTAGCAATAAAAGTTGCTCCCATGAGGTAGGACTAAGCCACTAATCCCCCTGGTACAGCTGGAAACACAAAAGCTTCTTAAGGTTCAAGGACCCCAACCCACCTGGTTAGACAATAACCAGGCCAAAACCTCATTTCTCAGCTGCCTGTTATCACTTGCTCCAGCTCTCAGACCACTTAAAGAGAATTCTGGGAATTTTTAAATAAACTTGCCCCCGCAAGTGGGCCCCAACTATATCATTTTGTTAAGGGAAAGAAAGAAAGAGAGAGAGAGAGAGAGAGAGAGAGAGAGAGAGAGAAAGAAAGAAAGAAAGAAAGAAAGAAAGAAAGAAAGAAAGAAAGAAAGAAAGAAAGAAAGAAAGAAAGAAAGAAAGAAAGAAAGAAGAAAGAAAGAAAGAAAGAGGAGGGAGGGAGGGAGGGAGGGAGGGAGGGAGGAAGGAAAGAAAGAAAGAAAGAAAGAAAGAAAGAAAGAAAGAAAGAAAGAAAGAAAAGAAAGAAAGAAAGAAAGAAAAGAAAGAAAGAAAGAAAGAAAGAAAGAAAGAAAGAAAGAAAGAAAAGAAAGAAAGAAAGAAAGAAAGAAAGAAAGGAAAGAAAGAAAGAAAGAAAAGAAAGAAAGAAAGAAAGAAAGAAAAGAAAGAAAAAAAGAAAGAAAGAAAGAGAGAGAGAAGAATCCTTTTGCAATCTGGCTAGAAAAAAAAAGCTGGGCAATTCCTTTAAGTAACAAAAATAGAGAAAGATTCAATAAATAAAAATATTGTTAAACTTACCCCAGGTCTCAATTCACTTTTGGAAAAGTTATTAGATTTCTCTTGTCAGAGTGTTCCTGGTCTACTTTGTGTTTGACCAGCACAAGCAGGGATGCTCTTGCTCTGCAGATGTGAAGGATTAGGCTGACTCTCACCTCGGCTCCTTCAGCACCTTGATTCCATCTGTGTTAATGATCAATTTGGGGTGGGGAAAACGGAGGATTTTGGAAGTCCACACTTGATGGTTTCTCAAGGCTACATGTCAGGGGCCCTGTGATTCCCGGGATCACACTGGGGCCAGCTGCATGCAAGGCAAGCTCCTGTGCTATCATCCTGGTCCCTCCAATGATCAATCTCACCACACCCTCTGTAATGGGGAGGAGGAATCCCCGGACCTTAAGGGGAGGGGAAACAATACCATTAGCAGAAGCACAGACCCTGAGCTCGAATCTGCCTAGGTGCCTTGAGCAATCAATCTCAACAAACTCACAGAGAAAACGGAGATGAAAACATTCCCTCTCAGGGCTGGAACAATAGTAGGGCGTTTGCCTTGCATGCAGCCAACCCAGGTTCAATCCCCAGCATCCATGAACACTGCCAGCAGTAATTACTGAGTGCAGAGCCAGGAGTAACCCCTGAGTCTCACCGGGTGTGATGAAATGGAAGGAAGGAAGGAAGGAAGGAAGGAAGAAGGAAGGGAGGAAAGGAGAGGAAGAAGAAGGAAGGAAGAAGGAAGAAGGAAGGAAGGAAGGAGAAGGGAGGGAGGAGGGAGGAGGGAGGAGGAGGGAGGAGGAGGGAGGGAGGAGGGAGGGAGGGAGGAAGGGAGGAAGGGAGGGAGGGGGCAGGGATGTGGTGAAAGGGATCCTAGGATGCTGCTGATGGAGCAGTCTTCTAGGGCATCTTAGTGGGAAATAATATGGGAGATTTCCAAATATTCAAAACAGGTCTACCGTGCGCAACCCAGCACTGCTACTAGTCAGCATCTAGCTGAGAGAATGCAAAAACACTCACTAAAAATTCAAATTCATGTGCATCTATGTTTACTGCTGTGTTGTTCACAGCAGCCAAACTCTGGAAACACCCAGAGTGGGTAAAGAAAATGTACATACACACAATGGGATGCTGCTGTTATAGGGAAAGGTGAATCCACCTTTAGCTATAACTTCAATGAAAGTGGAGTGTGGCATGTAAAGCTAACAGTCAGGATGAGCAGGACAAAAACCCATATGATCTCACTCATCTACAGAGTTTAAAAGAAAAACAAATACAAGGGCCAGCGCCACAGCTCACAGACTGAGCACATACAGGAGACTCAGGTTTGATTCCTGGCACCACACAATCCCTCAAGCACTGGGAGTGACAGAGCACAGAGCCAGGGGTAGCCCAAACACAACACCCTTTAACCCCAGCAAATGCAAGAAAACAGACAATGGCAGTGAAAACAAACTCTTGCAATTCTGGCAACAGAACTGAGTTTGCCTAGCGCGGGAGAAAAGGTGGGGGGTGGGATCGGATGAGATGTTACCTAGGAAGAAAACTGGTGGGATACGGAGCTCTAGCAGTGGTGCAGACATCATTGGACTAAAACATCGATATTAATGCAATTACAAACCATAATGCCTCCAAACACATAGTGCTGTGGAAGCCAGTCTCGGAGACCTTAATTGTAACATGAAGACCTCTATCTGGTACATTCATGAAAACACACAGCTCAGCTCTAGAATTTGGACAAGACCTTCTCTGTTTCCACATGCCATCCAGCCTCAGAGACCCAGAGGCATTCAGATCTGAGGGAAACTCTGGGCATTGCAGGACTGTGGGGGGGGGGGGGGGGTGGCAGACAGGGCAGTTCCAAATGTCCTTCTTCACGCCATTTTGATCCTTTTGTTATTCAAAGAGTTTTATTAGATCATTGATAATCTTAGTAACATTTTAAGAATTTAATTCAAAGTGTATCCTAGGATCATAATAGAATTAAAAGGTAAATGAGTTGACAGAAAAAATAGCACAACATTCTCTGACGGCTTATAGGGAAACAATATTCTTCTATTCCTTGGGAAGAAGAAGAAGTAGATTCCCAAGAAGAACTGAAATATTTTGAAAAATATTTGAACAGGAGGCTGGAGCAACAGTCCAGCAGGTAGGGCATTTGCCTTGCATGCGGCCGACCTGGTTTTGATCCCCGGCATCCCATATGGTCCACCTGAGCACCGCCAGGAGTAATTCCTGAGTGCAGAGCCAGGAGTAACCCCTGAGCAATGCTGGGTGTGACCCAAAAAAGAAAAAAAATTGAACAAAGTTTTAAAGATATATTCATGGTATTAAATTCTTATATATATATTTTAGTAAGGGGAACATTAGACCATTAAATCAATAATCTAAGTTTCTACTGCAAGAATCAAGAAAAATAATTGGGCTAAAGTGATATACAGCACACAGGCAGCTTAGCTGCAGCTGACCCAGGTTCGATCTCCGGCACCCCAGAGCTTCCCTCTAGCCCCACCAGGAGTGATCCCTGAGCATAAAACCAAGGGTAAACTCTGAGCACAGCTGGGCGTGAACACACACACACACACACACACACACACACACACACACACACACACATGAAAGAATAGCAATATGCCCTACTGAAGCTGAAAAAGTGAAATAGGAAATTTAAGAACACAAATTCAGAAAAGTGAAAACAAAGAGAGAAAATAGATGAAGCCAAGGTTTTTTTAAAGTTCAATAAAATTGATACATTTTTAACAAGATAAATAAGGATAGATAAGCTACCAGCATCAGAAATTCAACTGAAAAACTCACATATCTTTTTCCCCAAAAATATTACAAAGTATTTCTATGCACATAAATTTTTTAAAAAACTTCAGTGAAACTAATTTTTACCTTGAAAATACAAACTATTGAAACTAACCCAAAATAACCTGAAGAGTTCTGAA